>JAVDBV010002685.1:0-17002 GCA_032619315.1 Piper longum
GGGCTAGAAACGGGCCAAGTGCAGGGACGTTGGCTAGGCTGCCGGTCATAGACCAAAAGGTCATGGGTTGGGGCTAGTAACGGGCCAAGTGTAGGAATTTTGGGGACGAAATTTCCTAAGGTGGGTGGATTGTGAGATCCATCAATTTAGTCCCACATCTAATACCTACCGGGCTAAGATCCTGTTTATAAGTGGGAATGGACTATAGATCTTTAACTTGGGTTAACCATTTTAAAGAAATGACTTAGGCCCATTATGTTGCACTTTGGGCCGGGTCGTTACATCCTAAGTTTGTTACTGGTTTGGAGATAATACTTCCTGGAGGATTTTGGATCTCCTTGTAGCCAATGGGGAGGCAGATTGGCAATGAAACTAACCCTTGGTGACTCATTGGGATCCAAGGTGTATCTCCCGAACTTGGAGATAACATGGTGGGGCAGATATGTGCGTGTGCATATATATGTGCTAGTTGATGCCATTGTGGGGGACTCTTCTGGAAGGGACTTCTTCTGAAATTGGAGAATGATATGACTCTCTTCTGGAATTGAGAAGAGCCAATTGTGGGGTGGACTCTTGGTGTAAGAGGACGAACAATTGGTGGAGCAGTGTGTGCTACGATTGATTTGCGAAAAACACCAGAGTTTGCTAAAGAGGCTTTTGTGGTGAAGGGCTGGGAACTTCGAGTTGCTGGGCATTATTGACTAGGGAACCTAGTGCTATTTCGGTATTGCATATATTCAAGTTGATCTATAGGAGATGACTTGAGGGTTGTGGTTGGGATTGTGGTAATTCTGTGAGTTCCATTGTAGTGGGTACATTGGGGCGAGGTTGTGGGGTTGTCTACAAGCCGAGCAAATACTTGTGAGAGGAGTTGAGTGCTTGTAATTTCCTTGTATTGGTTTTATAATATAAGGTTGGGAAGTGTTTTTTTCCGTATATGTGGTCTTGCTTGTTGGCTTGCGTCATAAGACAGGGAACTTTAGAATCAGGTCGGGTTCGCAAGGCATCGGCTATGGTAATTGGTTGCTGAGACGAGCAAGAGGCAAATGGCACGAACTAGTCCAAATAGCGCTATCGAGTAGGGGTATTTGTTGGCGGTGATCGAGTGGTGATCGAGCGAGTGCTGGTTGGTGCTAGAGTGTAACAGCATTGAAGAGATTGTTACCGAAATTGCTGATCGGTAAACCTTGTGGTGTTGAGTTGTGGCTGAACACAAGTGTTGGTGGTTTGGTGTTTTGCTTTCAGGATCTAATTTATACTATATAATTGACTTGAGGCTGAGTATTTTTGTGGAAGAAATATGCCGCACAGGTCTAATAGAAATACTCGCATAGTCTGATTTCGGGGCGAAAGAAAATTTTGTCCTAGAAATGTCCCTGTGACACCCGACCTCCCCCCGCCTCGCCACCGTCGTGCCTCGCCATTGCCGTGTCCAGCCTCGCTGCCACCACGGCTGCCTCATCCTCCTCGGCTCTCCTCCCCGCCGGGACAGACGCCGACGCCGCCTTAGGTGTTTTTTTAAAAAAGTTAATGCTGAAGATTTATTCAATATAAAAGTGACGTTTTTTTATGTAATTGTGATGCATGCAAGTGTATTGTTTTTTCAATAATCGTAAGTTAGCAAGGGGCAGAGCCAACACCTGAACAAAACCAAATAGCGGTACTAAAATTCATGGGTCAGATATGCGGCCATGATTTTAGATTTCACTTCACAAATGCAAAAAAACATAAATTTTATTACAATACCCGGATAAAAATTTCAATCTTGGAGCAAACTGTTGTTGCCACTTTTATTCTTCCCTATCTCCACATTCAACAGAGGATATCAGCTTGATCAGGGTACGGTATTTTGGGATTTTGAAGAAAGGTATGCGATTAGAGTTGCAGGGCATAGTTGCTATTCTTCTTTTGCATTTTTTTGGTCTAGTTGTTAGGTGTTCCGCATGCAGTTGGAGGGAGAATTGTATCTGCTAGTTGACGCTTGCCTTTGGAATTGGAAAGGCTTCTCTCCTTGTGATTTTTGCATGCTAGTGCTCGTTTAGGTTGTGTGTAAATGCATTTAAACACCAGTGTTTACTGTTATTTGAGTATTATCTGTGTATTTGAGTGCACACTGTAGTCTATTCTTCACCCGTAGGATCGATCAGGTAATTATGGTATTCTACGATCTTGAAGAAGAGGATGAGATTGAGGTTGTACTTCGTAAGCAGTTGTTCTTTTGCTTTTGCTTTTTTGTTTTTTTTTTTGGTTGAGTTATTAGGTGTTCAGCGTGCTGTTACCCAGGGGATCTGAATTGCTAGCACTTCTTATGATTTTGATTGTTAGTGCTTTGGTTAGGTTGTGTTTAAATGCATTTAAA
Organism: Piper longum; assembly: GCA_032619315.1. Lineage (NCBI taxonomy): Eukaryota > Viridiplantae > Streptophyta > Magnoliopsida > Piperales > Piperaceae > Piper > Piper longum. The sequence continues at coordinate 2,360 of JAVDBV010002685.1, forward strand.
CACCAATCATTGGAGTACTTTCGGTGTTATCTGTAATTGAGTTGGTATTGTAGTCCATTCCTCACGAATTGGGTTGCTTAAAGTAAGCTTATTTGGAATTTTGAAGAAGAGGATGCAATTGAAGTTTCATGCGATTCTCTATCATGATATAGTTTCAAAGCTGCATGTATGTTTATTTTATTTATAAATGATCTTGTCTATATTTGCTGCAGATACTTGGAAACGATATAGACACATTTCAGTTCCACACCACGTTCACTAATTTCCAATTATTCTCTAATGTCCCAGTTATATTAAGAAGAGACTGAAATTTTTGTTAGTATAGACCTACTTTTAAATTAGAGCGGACAGATGACATCAGAGCTTGTGAAATCAGCCACGAGTGACAAACTCATCGGAAATTAGACGCGGATCGCTGGCTCGGTGAGTAGCTTGTGAGGGGGTTAGTGCCCCCGAAAGTGGTGGCTGACAGACGAGAGTCCAAGGGATCCATCTCGTTGATGTTATATTGGATATGTATTATTTAACATATAAATATATTTGATAAATACTTTTTATACAATTTAAATTCAATTTATATTGGTTATGTGGTATTTAAATTTTGGTGTTATTAGTTAATTTATTATGTTAGTAGAGAATTACAAAATGATTTTTTTGTTTTCTTTATTTGTGATTGCATTGAGACCATCTTTGTAACCGGGAGTCTGTCTTGCAAGGAATATTGCAATCGGATTGGTTGTCAAACTATTAGCAATAGATTTTACTAATGGTAGCATAACCCCTATATTTGAAATAGGAAAATATAGGTTTTTTGTTTTGTTATCGGCTTTTAAGTTGTTATTGGATGCTCTTCAGGTGGCAAAAGTTATTAATGAGTCATTTATTGTGATTGCATATTCTTATCACAAAATTTTTTTAGTGGTCAAATTTTAAATCATTAGCGATTACATCACTAATAATCTTATTTGTGTACTTACATATATCAAATTTGATTCAACTCGATTGCATTAAACACTTGAAAGTGCACACTAACTCGAAAATAATAAATAGCATACATAGTTCTAAGCAAAGCAAATTGCAGAAGATTTGATCCCGACCAAGAACATAGATTATTAAATTAATCTAACCACTTCTTTTTAAAGTTAATTAGTGCAAGTAGTTTATAATCACAATATGTAAATGTAGAGTGCAATAGGAGGACTAAAATTTAGCATGTACATACATACGTAAGGAATGACAAAATACAAGAGAGGGGAATGAGAGAACAAAAAGCAAGGAAAGAGCGTAAAGAAGGAGAAGGGAAAAAGGAGATAATAATGGTGGAGAGAGAAGGATAGAAGGAAGGTAGAGGGAGGAGAGAACCACAAAAACAAAAGGAAGCACAACGCAACACTGGTATAGAGGAGAAGCAGCTAGCAGGTGGGGGACGCAGTCTGAACTGGACCAGCTGCAGCAGCAGCAGCGAGCGAGCAGCAGCTGTTGTTAAAGGAGTAGCTCAGCAGCAAGGCACAGCAGTATATCTCGCTTTCTCTCGCCCGCCCCACTGCTCACACTTCTCTCTGTCGCCTCATGGGTGAGACCTGAACAAGGCACTGGTTTTGGGGGTAGACAGAGAAAAGCCAAAAAAGAACAAGGAGGAAAAGGTGGGTGGAGGGGCTCAGAAGGAAGGAGGGGGAGGGGAGGATTGATTCAGATTGATTACTGTTTGACGCATGTTGGTAAAATGCTTCCTTCTTTCTCTCTTTCTTTCTCCTTCCGACCTCCATGGATATGACAACCCTTTGATGCTGCCAGTTCATTACATACCCAGGATTCCTTCCCCCTTCCAGGAATCTCCTCCCCACATGGTTGTGTTGTTTTCCTTTTTTTTATTCTTATTTTTGTTTATGCAGATCAGATGCTTGTGAATATGTATATATAAGTTTTGCATCCGGCTTCTTTAGCTTCCTGTTGCTATTCTATACTCTGCTGCTTGGTATTCTTTTTGGAGATCCGAGGTATCTGTCCTCTACTCGGTGGGTTTAAGGTGAAGCCTTGGTCGGCTGTTCTAGTCGACATCCCTTTCTTCTTGGGGGACTCTTTAAAAATCTGGGGATATAGAAATGTCGAATCTTTTTCTGTTGCTAAGGTTCTGTAATGCTCTGTGATTGGTGATTTGGGGAGCTTTTGTGCGAACTGAAAGTTTGTGTTTTTCTGCCGTGCTGGTGTAAGTTTCTGACCGGTTGAAGATCTGAGAGGTTTGTGTGGGAAGCTGGAATGTGGGCGGGATTTAGCTCGAATCTGAAGATTTGGGTGGGAGTAGAGTTGAAGGGCTAGATGAAGTTGATGACGGACTACTCTGTTGGAGGAACCGGCTTTGGTTGAGAGGGGGGGTAATGGTCTCCTCATCAAAGGGATTTGGGGGTTTGTGGTTTGTTTTTGGAAGATGACGAAGCTCTGAAGGTCAGTGAGCGATTTGGATTTGGTAAAGTGGTAGGAGTCAGTGTCAGGGTAAAGCTGAAAGGGACGGTTCGGATAGGTTCTCATTTTGGGATGAGGGAATTTGCTGCTGCAGCCCCTACACTTCTCTGCTGAAAGTGTAAGCGGGATACCTGTAGTTTGTGATTTGAGCTTTGGTTGGTTGAAGAAGCAACTCCTTCCGTTGGGGAAGATATGAGGTTCTCCTCCTCCCCTGGGTTCGGCAATCAAGCACCCGAAGGTTGGGCTTTCTATACTTCACTAAAGTACTATGGTTTTCCATTTCTTTGTCTGGGTGGGCGCTTTCCACTCTAAATTGGGTTTTGTTTCAGTTTTTGTATGGCTTGCAGCTTTAGCCAAGCATTTTATTTCTAGTAATGCCTATATATTTTCTCCTCATATAGTTTTTTTTAATAATTAAGTGGGTTGCAAGGTTATGTCGTCCAATAAGTTCCTATGTGAAACAATTTATTGATGTTGTATTTGTTGGAACTCTTCAGCATAAAAAAAATCATTAACTCGAATTTTTTTTCATTGTTTGTCTAAATCGTTGGGTGGATTTCTTCTCATAATGAACTTGGGCTTGTTTGAAGTGGTAAAGCCATTGGAGAATGACTTACTAGCTTGTTTTTAATTTTTTCCTGCGACTGTTGGCATTCATCCAGCTATGTACCCTTTCAAGTCTTTTAAATTCCCAGCATAAAAAATTCTTCTCTGTTCAATTTTTTCTGTTAGATGAAGTCTCACAGTAGACACCTTATTTTTATGTAGTGGATAAAAGATGTCTGAATTCCGAGCTGTGGCATGCATGCGCTGGTCCCCTGGTGTCCCTGCCTGCTGTTGGAAGCAAAGTGGTCTACTTTCCCCAGGGTCACAGCGAGCAGGTAAGCGCAATTCCACCGAATGGTCTTCCTTTGTTAATGGAACACTTGCTGAGCAAATTGTACGAGTTTTTGAACTTTTTTTTTGAAATAACAAGTTAAGTTTTTCTACTTCGCATCTTAGTAATAATTATTCTTGGGTTATGTAGTCAGTAGTGTCATCTATAATGTAGTCAGTAGTGGCTGGGTCCATGGAGTGATTGCCAGATTATTGAATTGTCTAATTTCGAACTGATTAATATTATGAGGTCATTATTTTATACAGGTGGCTGCATCTACCAACAGGGAAGTTGACGCCCAAATTCCAAATTATCCAAGCTTACCTCCTCAATTAATCTGTCAGCTTCATAATGTTACCATGCATGTAAGTAGCAGATTTTTCCTTTTTTTTCGGAGACCGAATCATTGATCTTCTCGTTATTACATCATGTACCACTATTGGAAGTTCTAACATGTTGAAATACAGGCAGATGTGGAGACTGATGAAGTATACGCTCAAATGACCTTGCAGCCCCTGAGTGCGGTATACCACCTTGTGTCAATTATTGGGATCATCAGACCTCTTTATTCATGTAATTCATTTTTGACAAATTTTTGGTTGCAGCAAGAGCAGAAAGATGTTTACCTTTCTCCCGATTTGGGCTCCCCTAACAAGCAACCAACAAATTATTTCTGCAAGACTTTGACAGCAAGTGATACGAGTACTCATGGAGGATTTTCAGTCCCTCGCCGGGCAGCTGAAAAAGTTTTTCCTCCTTTGGTAGGTTTTACTTGAAAATTTTACTTATGTTGAAAGAATTCCGCCTCTAACTGAATAAAGACACAACTACTGTTTATAATTTGTGTCTTGATCTAGTTTAAGCTTTGTCTCAATTTTTTTTTATTATCTTGCATCTAGGATTTTTCTCAACAACCACCTGCACAAGAATTGATAGCTAGGGATCTCCATGATAATGAGTGGAAATTTCGGCATATATTTCGCGGTGAGTTTGCAACTTATTTATGCAGAAAAAAAAGTGCTTTATTTGGCCTTTCATTCGACAAGTGTTGTTATGCCAACTGTTATTAATGCTTGTCGTTTGTATAACCTTCTTGAGTAATCAATGTTCCCCAATCACTACTAGAGGATGAGCATATTAATGTCTATTTTGATAATTACTTCCATAATCAAACATCAAAATGACATGGGTTATAGTCCATATGGGCTGGTTGAAAAGTTGAGTGTTATTAGCTTGTGCCCTGTTATTAGATCTCCTGAAAGCGAAAAATGCCCTTCTAATTGTTGCTTGTAATGTGAATGTTTTCAGTCAGTATGGTAAAATGCGGAGATTTTTCATTCTCTTAATAGGACAGTCTTAATTTTTTTGGTGTCTGAACTGGCTATTTTTTATTACCGTCTACGGAATACAGTTGATAAATTGGGACTGTAGGGTTTATGTCAATTGTTTTCAACTCAGGTCAGCCCAAGAGACACTTGCTTACAACTGGATGGAGTGTTTTTGTTAGTGCAAAAAGACTTGTTGCTGGTGATTCTGTCCTTTTTATCTGGTATCTTAGTTACTGCCGATATGTGTGTTATATGTAGCATGAAGCTAGTGTCATACTGACCCTAAGGATTCTTTTGTTTTTGATCTTCTTCAGGAATGATAAAAATCAGTTGCTGCTTGGAATTCGTCGTGCTAGTAGGCCACAAACTGTCATGCCTTCATCAGTTTTATCAAGTGACAGTATGCACATAGGGCTACTTGCAGCTGCAGCTCATGCTGCTGCAACAAATAGTCGTTTTACAATTTTTTATAATCCAAGGTAAAAATCCTATCGCTTATCTTTTATGATGAACCTTCAAATGTGTTAACAATGTAGTGTCGTCAGGGCTAGCCCATCCGAATTTGTGATACCACTGGCAAAGTACGTGAAAGCTGTATATCATACTCGTGTGTCTGTTGGCATGCGTTTCCGAATGCTATTTGAGACAGAAGAGTCCAGTGTTCGTCGGTATGGTTTTACATTTTCGGCTCTCTTCTCTTTTCACCTTTTCTTTGCATGCAAAAGATGTGCAATTGATTGTTTATCTTTATTGCTGTCCTACATTTTTAAATCATTTGCAATTAGTATCCTTTGAACGGCAAGGATAGATTTACTGATATGGATTCTGTTTTATCAGTTATATGGGCACCATCACTGGTATTAGTGATCTTGACCCTGTTCGGTGGCCAAATTCGCATTGGCGCTCTGTCAAGGTATATAATATAGTAGGATTATCGTTTTTAGTTTTTCAATGATTAGATCAGAATAATTTCGTGGTTCAGTTGTACTAAACCTTTTTGTTCAGGTTGGGTGGGATGAGTCAACTGCAGGAGAGAGGCAGCCAAGAGTGTCACTGTGGGAGATTGAACCGCTAACTACGTTTCCTATGTACCCTTCTCTATTTCCCCTGCGGCTTAAACGCCCATGGCCGGGACTACCATCCCTTCATGGTAATAATTTGTGGCTTTGTTGTAGGGCGTTGAAAAATTAGCTATTAATTTCACCTTGTGATCTATCTCCATCAGGTGGCAGGGATGAGGATTTGGGCTTGAATTCTCATCTTATGTGGCTCAGAGATATGCCTGACAGGGGGATGCAGGCTTTGAATTTCCCAGGGATGGGTGCTTCACCCTGGGTACAACCAAGACCTGATGCTGCTTTGCTCGGTCTTCAACCTGATATGTACCAAGCCATGGCAGCTGCCGCCCTTCAGGAAATGAGAATGGTGGACCCAACAAGGCAGGCACTTGCATCTCTATTGCAATTCCAGCAGCCTCAGGCTGGCGTCAATAGATCAACTTTGCTACAAGGACAGGTCTTGCAACAACCTCAGACCACCCTGTCCCGTGTCTTTGTTCCAAACATTCAAGATAACCAAGCTCAATCAGAGCTACTGCAATTACAGAACAGTCAGACAGTCAATGATGGACAACAGGATTCACAACGGCAAAGACAACATCAAGCACAACAACAACCCGACCAACAACACCACCAACATTTACCAGATCAGCAACAAGTGTCTCCTGCTGCTGTCTCTGTGCTGTCACAGTTTGCCTCTGCTCCTTTGTCACAATCTCCATCTCCACAGACCATGCCTTCGATGTTCCAGCAATCAAACTACTCAGACAATAGTGGTAATTCGATAGCATCTGGTAGTGTTGCTTCTCTACCTCGTGTTATTGGATCTTTTTCTCCAGATAAAATATGCCATCCACATAGTTTTCCAAAAACTGGTCCGTTGAGCCCATCGGTCTCATGGCCTAAGCGTACCGCAGTTGAATCATTGCTCACAGCTGGGCCACATCCAGTTATCGCCCAATTTGATCAGATTAGTCAACCACAACAAAACGCCCTTCAATGTTCCATCTCATTGCCTCCATTTCCTGGGAGAGAATGTACTCTTGATCAAGAAAGTGGTACTGATCCCAACCAGAATAATCTGCTTTTTGGTGTGAACATCGACTCCCCATCCCTTCTAATGCAGAGTAGTATGTCAGGGCTTAAAGGTGTTGGCAGTGAGACTGATTCAATATCTATACCGTTCACGTCAAATTATTTAAATGCTTCTGGAAGTGATTACCCACTGAATTCCACGATGACTCCTTCGAGTTGTCTAGATGAATCAGGCCTTCTGCAATCATCTGGAAATGTGGGCCAAGTTGATCCGCCTGCAAAAACAATGTTTGTCAAGGTATTGGGATAATCCTTTCTTTGTTTATTTGAGTTGGTTCATTATGTTTGTTTCCATGGTGAGGGTTGTGGTGTTTCTCTCCTTGTTATATCAACAGGTTTACAAGTCAGGGTCCTTTGGTAGATCACTTGATATCTCCAAGTTCAGCAGCTACCATGAGCTGCGCAGTGAGCTTGCTCAAATGTTTGGCCTGGAAGGCCAATTGGAGGACCCTTTGAGATCAGGCTGGCAGCTTGTATTTGTCGATAGGGAGAACGATGTTCTTCTTCTCGGCGATGACCCCTGGCAGTAAGTCCTACTTCCATGCCTTTTTAACTGAATATAAAAAAATACAGAATCATGACACAAATTTACACCTTCTGATAGATGATATCCTATGAAGCATTATTGTCTTTGGTAATTATTTATGAAAGCATAATTGTATTTGATGTGTGCTCCATATTAAGCTTTAACTATCCTCTTTCTGTGGTGTTTAACAAGTGAATGAAATTGACAGAAATTTTGGTGTTTCATCTATCACTTCATCACTAGGACTCCTCTTTACATATTTAACTGACATTATTACTCTTCTTATATAGAGAATTCGTGAACAGCGTCTGGTGCATTAAGATTCTTTCGCCACAAGAAATGCAGCAGATGGGGAAGCAGGACATGGGGCTCCTGAGCTCAGTCCCAGTCCAGAGGCTTTGTAGCAATCTGTGATGATTATGTAAGCCGATCAAAGTCAACGAATTTGAGTACTGGAATCACTTCTGTTGGGTCCTTGGATTACTGAATGAGGCGTTAGGAATTGAAGTGGGAATTTCATCGGCTACCCGACCTTTTAAGAGGAGGGTTTGCTTTACTTGCCCACTAGACAATGTATAAATATCACATCCATAAATTTACAGTGCTACCAATGCAACATGTATACTATTATCTACTGGTTTACCCAATTTGTACCCGTGCAATATCTCATCAAGCTACGAAGAGGGATATGGCTAGCTTTTTGATGCTGCCGTATGCTTCCGTATGTACTGGGTTTTCTGCATTTTGTTCAGCAAACTCGTTGTTTGGTATTTTGGCCTGAACATTAAACCGAAGGTTTGGTTGCTGTTGCCGGTCTCATCTGTTAGCTTTTTTCTTTCATTTTTGTCATGATAGATTGTGGTAAGTGAGACGTTCATGATGAGAAACTACCAAAGGACTTAAAGCGTGTTGTTTTTAGAAGTTATCTTAATTCATCAGTTTATTATTTATTTGCACTCGTGTTTCCGAAAGAGCGTTCCCGTTGCTTACAGTTTTGTTCGATAGTTTCGTTTCAGTATTTTATGCTCGATTCATTGCTTCTGAAGATCTCAGATTTTTAAATTGTGGCCTTTGAATGTTTGACGAAAGTGGCAATATATCTTATAAGAGGTTTGATGCATCACTCCATAGATTCATCTTTTCTGGGTTTTTGCCAATTATATCACGTCTCAAAAAGAGCAGCATATTGAAAACATGAATCGCTTGACATTGTATATTTTTCGATGGACAAGTCCAAGTACCCAAATATTACATAGCTTGCATGAAGATTATGTTAAATAAACAAGAAACCAATGTTAATTTCCAACCATATGAATTCGAACATTTTATCTCGAGTGAGGAACACCTCGCTACCAGATGGTTGATAAAATTGAGTTCTATATAGGTTACGGTTTTCCCTGACTCGTCCACGAGGTGCTAAATTTTGCTAAAATTTTAAAGCTGGCTCTCTGTAACACTCTAATCATAGATACAACAGATAACAGCACTTAGGTTTAAGGGGTTTGTATTCAGTAGAAACAGTTAAAACACAAGAACTGAGATTGAGGGATGCGCCCAGTCTGGCGAATACGATCTGCTTGTTGAGCTGCTTTAGCAGCTTGTCTCTTTTTTCTAGTTTCCGCAATGGCTAGCTTTTCTTCAGACTGTTGCCTTGCAAGAGCTATTTTCTTCACCATCTTCTCTTGTGCTAGTACTTTCATTTGTTCCAATCGCACCTGCTCAGATAAACATGTGCCACAAATTTGTCTTCAAGTATGTTTCCAAAAGTTATATCATCCATACGTATAATGTACAGGGCATGAGAAATAAGTACCTCTAGTCTCTTCATTTCAGATTCTAGTTTCGATTTTTTGCGACTTTCCCAAGCTTGAATCTTGATTTCTTCACGTTTAAATCTGCAGCAGAACAATTGTGAGGGCACTAGTGTAATGACTTTCCAAAGAAGGTTGTTATTAACTATAAATTAGTTTTGTGGTCACTTTCAGGTATGTAATAAACTTTATTAGAAGTCGCAAATCTTTCGACTAAGTTTGAGCTCTATTCTATAAACTTCAATTCTAGTTTCATTCAATACGAACTATGATTTCTTGCACATCTGTTATCACTAATTCTTGTCAAAACAATAGCTTTGAGAATGGAATAAGACCTTGCAGCATGTTTAGACTTCTCAGCTTCTTCCCATGCAGCAGCGCGACTCTCATATTCGATTTTCTCGAGTTGTTCCGGATCCACAGCCATCTGATGTGAAGGCTTGATGGAGTTCGTTTCCTCAGCTTTACTAGCCCATGCGGCAATATTCATCTTACCAAGCTGAACGCCAAGAGCCACTATCTCTTTCCTTGTTCTAATTTGGAGTTCTTTCTCAGACAATTCACCATTTTTATGCTCTCCTCGTGATTCCAAGTTATCTTCTGTGTTAGCCACCACAGGGGTGGTCGTTGGCTCTCCTCTTCTAGGTGTCGACGGCAACGAAGAAGTGGGGCTGCGGATGGGGGTAGATCCCAGAGGAGTGCCAGCCCTTGATGGTTCTAGGCTTGTCATTGGAGTCATTTCAGTACCCATGTCCCTCATTTCAACTGACCTCACAGAAGGATTATCTGTGCATTAAACAGAAGGCATAACTATCAAAAACTTCGCCTTGTAAATGAATATCTGATCAAGTGGCACGTTTGATAGAGATAATACAGGCAATATATTGTCTAACTAACATGCTAATCATTCTAGCCAGCAGCATAACAGATTAAAGATTAAAGAAAAGATCAAGTATAAACTTGCAGGATCATGCTGTCAAATGTACTTACTGAAAGCATAACAGATTAAAGAAAAGATCAAGTAGAAACTTGCAGGATCATGCTGTCAAATGTACTTACTGAAAGCATAGTCATGAGTAGACATTTCATATAATGAATATTAAGAGAAGTAGTTACAGGGAACACTTACTGTCTGTGTCTGGATTATTATTTGTGTCGGGATGATTTATCGATAAGATGCTGCCATCAAATGAACCAATTACTTCATTATCAGGTTCTGGAGAAGGCATATTGTTGGCAATGCTAGAGAACTTTTCCAATCCACACTGTGACCTTGGATTGCACTGAGGCAGTTGTTTTGCGTCTGTTACAATGATTTGATTTGTTCGATGGTCTGAGTATACTGTCTCCGGAGCTACCCTCACCGAATTCGGGATCAATTGTCGATTCACTTGACTTTGCAAGAGGTTCTTCTTGGGCACACTTGGATGCATAATCTGTCTGGTTGACACCCATTTTTCAGCATCATACCACTTGGAAGGAATTGGGCGAGAGAATGGCCCCAATATGGAATTCTGCAGTGCCCTCTCTCCCTTGTGGAACTCAAAACTTGAAGAACTAGCATTGTCATGTCCACTATCATAATCAGTATTGTCTTCTGGATGAACTGTGCTAAAATTAGTACTGCCCTGCATTTGGAAGCCATTGCTGCTAACATGAATCTGACCTTCGAGTCGATTTGTGCCTTTAGTTTCCTTCACTTCTCTTTCAACTTGGTTGCAAGAAGTCTTGCCTTCTTGGGCAGGGTTTGCTCGACGACTGTTTGCATTACAGAGACTACCTGTGGCCAGGACCATCAGAATTAGCTCGAAAAAAATTTAATCAATAGATGTTGATAAAATGTCAAGAAAGATAATGAATTCAGGCAAGGAAGAAATCAGAAAACCTTCAGTGCCAAAGTCATCAATGTTGGTTGCAAGTAAACTATTTTTCACATACTCAAAATCCTCAAGCTTGGAAGGAGATGTCCTTGAAGAATTGCTCCCCCCATCCTTCTTTTTATGATTATGAGGCCCTAGAAGCTTCAATCTTAACTTACTTGGGGATATGATTCCTGTCTGCAATAATTTTTAAGCTTGAGTAAGCAAACCGAATTCATAAAGTAAGAGTTCCTCTTGATAAAAAATAAACACAGGAACCTTACTAAGTGAGAGAACCTATTTGAAATGAATAAAACGAGAAACTATCATGGATTTACAACAAATCAGTAGCATATTAATTAAAAAAAACACTGATTAAAATATTTTTTCGTAAACATGCATCAAATGAGGTAAAATAAGTGGAATAAAGAACTTCACTGTTCAGAGAGGAAATAAAACTAGTGCAATCAAACGAAAGCAGCTTGAAAAGCCTATGCCTAAGTTATAAAAGTGAACACAAGCAGAAAACATATCATGTAAAGCAAAACTCACGAAAGTAGAGAACAGATCATAAAGAAACAAAACTGAGCTGAACTGGGCAAGCGCAAATGGATGAGCAAGAACAGAAGCGAAGCTCATCACAGGAGACAAAAGAAAGTGATGACTAGAATCTCTACGGATGATAACAGAAATCAACTAGCAAACGCGTGGGCATTGTAGCAAATGACCAATGATACAGCTTCTCTCCTTGTCTGTGAATGGCAAACACTCACCTGAACTTTGTCAATCCTTTCATACTCCATGGACATCCTAAGCTGCTAACACAGCCACACTCTCCTTCCCAACGATCAACACCGAAGCATTGGCAGCTGCCCAAGAGCTTAGTTTCTCGCACAGTCCCCCTCCAATTCCACCCCAAAAGGTTCTTAGGCCTTTTTTTGTAGTCGATGAAAGGTCTCTGGTCGGCGATCTTGTAGACGATTTTTTCAATCTCCTCGGCGGTTTAATATTCTGTAGAAGACCACAAGAAGACTAGACTAAACACAGTGGTTTTTTTATATCTTATCTCTTAATATATAATCTTATTATAAATGGTTGAACATTGCAGGGGATGGACTAGGCACGAAAAGCAGAGAGATGACGTTATCATGAGAGGCCATCACTCTTCTGGAGACAGGGTCAGGCCCAGAGTCCAGAGAAGCAAAGCCTTACTTCTTATGCATTCATCATCTTCTCTTATATATCAACATTGGTCAGAATTTCTCAGAAATAAGATAATTTTTACATTAAAAATGACCATCTCCATTCGCTATTGCAGAATTTTAATGGCCTGGGCAGATTGACGTACCTTGTCCCATATGATCTGTTTTCACTGTTTTCCAATCGGCTATAGTGATCTTCAGTACAGATATTCCTGTTTTTGTCTACGGTGCTACTTGCTATTTGCTAGTCAAAGGAATTTATACATATATAATGATCATTTTCAATGTGCACCATGTAATACAGTGTTTACAAGACATTTAAAAGGGATGGGTGACATCGGAAGTTTGAACCAATTTGATATTCTCCAATCTCTTTTATTTGACTTGAGTCTATTTGGAGTTTTTTGGGAGGGAGGCGTTTCCGAATTTGAACAGTGGTTGACATGAATGTGACGAATGATTGCTGTCGACAAACAACCGAGAAAAGAAGTAATCAAGGGATGGAGTTGTTGGACGACGTTTGAAATGCTTTAAGTCATATTTGCAAAAACAAATTGGTTCGGTGACTAATGCTGATAAATCCCTCTGACAAATTCTCACAGGAAGACTTATTGGTTCACATTGAACATGATGGTGGACCCTTCTCAGGAAACAGGTTTAGTCCAGTAGAAGTAGAACAATTTTTTTTTTTTGTTGAGAAAGTAACTATTGGTGGTCCATGACATGTTTGTATCCAAAATTGGCGCCAGGATTGAGTATGTACAATGACAAGAACTGGGTATGTGTTTTTTTTTGGGGTCAAGGGTCGGCCACTGTTCAAAAGGGCAAGGCCTAGTCCTTCCATGGTGATTGTGAAAACTGAGTTAATCTGATTTTATCTCCTTCACATTAAGCGCTGGCCGGTGGAAAGAAAAGATCGGCGTGTTTTTGCCGATGAAAAGATACCAATCAAGTGTCCACACCCTCTTTTTTCATTCCATCAGTCAAATGTACTTCCCAGTAATTTTCTTCCCTCTGTCTCTCTCCTTACAAATGAGGCCAGTCTCTTCTTGTCTCTCTCTCTCTTTCATCTTCCTTTTTCTCTTTCACCATCATCTCTCGTTTTTTTTCTTTAATCATGCACAATGTCAGGTCTCACACTTCTATAATGCAAAATGCTCGTATCTTTCACAAAACCCGTGTGCCTAGAGATGCGCCCGCTATTTGTTATTAGAGCATTAAGTTCATCCTAATCAAAAGCCCCAGTTTTATTGCCTAAGCTTATGGTGTGTGTTTCCATGCCCAGTAGTGTTTGTCTCCACCCCACTAGCAAGTGTGTGTGAGGTATGTACACATTTGATTCCTCTGTCATTGATAATGTAATTAAAAGGGTCTTTCACTGACAACCAAATACTTGTTTACGGGAGACATGAGCGGCTAATGAAATACTAGTATATGTGCACTGTATATTCTATGGTCTTCATATCCATGTCCAAGGTGGTGGCCTTGCCAAATGCCTCGCCTGCTCCATTGACGGTGGTCATCGCCTATATCTATGTCTTGAACGGGTCTAAAAAGAAGCACTTCGTTTGTTCTTGCTTAGTTAAGATAAGGATTGCACGATACAGCCAAGCTGCCATAAAAAACATTCAAAGCAGTAGCAGTGTGTTAATTGTGACGGCAAACATCATAAAATGGACCGGCACCATGCAGGCTGTTGGGATTTGTCAAACTTTTTGAGCTGGGCTGATTTTGCCTTCCCACATTCCTTGACTCTACCGAGCATTAGAAAGCGTACACATATAAACGTGTTTGTTGTTCAACTGCTTTGCTACATTTTGCCATCGAATTCTTGATAGCCAAAGGGGCATGTTTGACTTCCCACGCCCCGCTTTGACAGCTTCTCAATTTTCATTTCCACGGAAAATCAGTGTCGGTTACACATACTTGTTTATCATGTCTCTGATTATATAAGTTAGCATAGTTAAAGATAAACTTAAACAAATGAGATAATCTCCTCTTTTAGTGATAGATAATAGATACTAGAAGTGTTGATCTAGGAAAATTCAAGGGTTTCCTTTGTGACAGGCAATCAGAGCAAAGTACTTCATAACATCCCAACGGAGGAGGAGAAGACGGAAGGCGATGAATGCGCAGGAGCCCACATTATTAAATATTGTCAAGACAAAACTGAATCCAAAATCTTTGGCTTTTCAATCCGCCTACATTGTTGACCCGCCACCGCCCAAACGTGGGACACTCCTTACACACTTAGAATTAGACTAAAGACTAAACAAACTCCACACCTAATCAAATGATCATATTGTACCATGGATGAGAAAATCGGCCGAGTCGGATCGGACTCGGCCGATTTTAATCGGATCGGTGCCGAGCCGATCCGATTTCGGGGTCGAATCGATCGGCCCCGAATCGGCGCCAGAATCGGGC
>JAVDBV010002686.1:0-13862 GCA_032619315.1 Piper longum
ATATATATATATATATATATATATTCTTGTCTACCTTCCAGGTTAGCTGTCAGACAGACGACGGAAAGAGGCTAAAAGAAAAATGTTCATACGGCGTCAGAATAGAATATTCGGATTTCGTGTTAGTGATTTATAGATAATTATAGATATTAGATGCTTAATTATTTTCAAGAACCCTACTGTTTTTAGACATACTCAAGAGATAATCACCTTCAAATGGATAACACAGAAAGGTTTGAGGACGTCTGAAAGCCAATAAAAAAGAATGAGATACAGCATTTTAAATTATTTTTTCGTCAAAGGATTACAGTTAATTAACTATAAACTGTAAAAAATACATGACGAATAATTAGAAAGTGCAGTGTTCCAACATAACAGGGGAGGAAAAAACTTATTTGTGTAGTTATTGTAATTAGACGTAGTTTTCTTGGCCTCGGCAAGAGAGAAGCAAGAGGATACAAGTGCAGCTAGCAGTATTATAAACTCTTCTTTATGGAAAAATACTTCCCTAATAATATAATAATTAATTAATGTTACATATATACCCCTACATGGACCACGTGACAATCGTAACTGGCGAAGGTATTCCTGGAAAGCATAATTCACCCACCATGACGAGTGATTGCATATATATATGTATATATATATATATATATACATATACACACAAATACATATATACATATATATATATATATATTTGTGTGTATGTATATAATAGAAAAAAACCCATAAGTCAGTTGCTAAAACTCCAAATTTCCATGAATGGATATCTAAGTTTTGTAGCTGAAATATATGGAGAGTATATGCCCTTAGAGCAATAATAATCACCTGGCAATGATAAATATTTGATTGTATTGATTTTTATTTTTATTTTGTAGCGGGGGTCAAAATACACATGAAGGTGTGAAAGGTCAAAGCCAAGCGGTAAAAGCTATATGTGATGGAAGGGGGTGGCCATCAGAGCATTCATGGGATGCAAGTCCACTTGCCATGAGAGACGCCAATTCTTTAGTTTTATGTGTTTCATTTATGCTAACTCGGACTGCTAGATCTCATGCGGGACCCACGATTTGCCAGCCGTCATTTGTCAACATTTACCAAACCTCATTTGTGGAAGTGGTTCGCCGGCTTATTATTTATTGTCCAACCAGAAAAGGCATTAAAAAATTGTTTTTTTAAAAAAAATTACGTGAAAAAGTTTTTATTTCAGCTTCACTTTTACTTAAAATCTTAAAACTTTTTCGTGATATAACTCAGCAAGGCGGAATTATAACACCTGAATTATTTGTTTTTGGTTTGTAATTATATAGCATGAATTTAGTAAGAGACTTAACATGTTAAATTCTTCGGCTCAGGTGAAATGATTATAATTAACGACACAATATTTAAAATTTTGAGCCCAATCATATACTTTATTAGGCATTAAAGAAGATCGTTTGTTGCCTTTTAATTTTGGATTACAATGCTAATTAATTTGTACTTTCTTATTTCGACAGTCATTATAGGTAGGGCTGTTCACGGGCCGATTCGAGTCGAGTTTTCCAAAATTCATGACCGGCTCATTAATAATTTTATTCGGTTCGAGTCGAGTTTTTCCACCTTCAAGTTTCGAGTCAGGTTTCTTAAACAATCAAAATCCGAGCTCGACTCGAGCCTGTGTATATAATGCAAACACGAGCTCGAGGCTCGATTAGGGCATGAACGGTGTGGCGGTGGCGGTGGTGGTTGTTGGCGGGCGACCATTGACGGGCAACAGGCAGCGGGCAACGGCGGCGAATGACAAGCAATGGGCGGTGATTTGGTGGCAAATGAGGAAGGAGCAATTATAGGCCACAACGGTGGTGGCTGGTGGGGGTGACCATTGACGGCTATTGGTGGGCGATCATCGATGGGCGACAGGGGGCAATAGGTGGCGGGCTGCGGGTGACTAGCGGTGAATGGGGAAGGAGCTGCTGTGGGCCGCAGCGGTGGAAGCTACTGGCGAGCGACGGGCGGTGGGAGACGGGCAATGGGCGACGGGCATCGATTGGCGTCAATTTGCAACGATTGGCGGTGATCGCCGATAGTAGCGACCGTCGATTGGCATTGATCGGCGGCAATCAGCAGCGATTGATAGCGAATGGCGGTGATCGGCAACGGCAACGACCGGTGGTGTGGGTGATATTTTTTGTCATTAATTATTTCTAGTAAAAATGATTTTTTTAATTTTTTTTATTTTGATTGTTTGTTAACAAAGGGGTATATGAAACGTTTTTGTTGAAATATATCGAGTAATGACTTTTTTTAAAATATATCGAGTCAAGTCGAGTTTATTTGAGTTACGAGTTAATCGAGTCACGAGTCAAGTTTGAATTTAGCCGAGTCGATCCGAATTTAATAGAACTCGTGGTCAACTCGTTTGTCATTGAATTGAGTCGAGTTATAAGTATTGAGTTATCGAGTCAAGTTATAAATATAACGAATTCAGGATAGGTCAACTCATTAAAACTCGCGAGTTACCTCTAATCGTGAACCGCCCTAATTATAGGTTCACTTGCCGCCCTAATCAACTAGTTTATTTTATTTTATTGGAATACCAAATCGATCATTAAATTTGGCATGGAGGAGGGGGCACACACCTACCCTTGCCCTCGGGGCTGGGGCATGGTGCAGAACAAGCAGTTCAATAATTACATATATTTAATTAATTATAGGACCCACTCTTTTTTTATTTCCGAAGGTTTCTTTAGACCCATCCAAGAAACGCATGAAAGTGATAACCTACTCATTTTATTAGATTAATTAAATGTTAAAGAAAGCTTAAAACTATGTCTTATAGCATAATATATTTGCCATGCCTTCGTCATGAAGCACACATTTGATTAAAACCACTTGTTAACCATTGACTTGAAATTACGCATCACCCGTTGAGTCACCAAAGTAAAATATTAAAAAATGTAGCTTAGTATGTGAAGCAACTACTAACAATAAAACAGAATAATCAAGAATAATGATTCAAAATTAAGTAGTTGTCCCATGCACGCCACTGTGAATTACTGCAAATAAACTCTTGAAAAAGATTGGACATTCTCAGCTAATGTTCAACAGCCCTCTCAAAATAGTGTCGAGGAATTGTTATGAGTGCACAAAATATAAATCAATTTCCACAAGCAAGCAGTTACAAAGAAAGCCACACTTGTTTGTTGGGCTTACGGTGGATCTCCAATAGAAAAGAGCTTAAAGAAATGTATCTTAGGAACAAGGAAGAATATGAATTGCAATTGGACATATATTTAAGGAGCTAAAGACGCATCTGCAATTGGGCTGTTCGATATGCCATTCGTCATCAAATTAATTAATCACATATTAAATTGATTCTTAAAAAAGGAGTAGGTATAACAAAGCACGAGGCATGCGTAGATGCATTTCTGAAGCAAGTGCCAACTACTTTTTGCAGTATTTTTCACGTTTCAAGAAGAGTTCCCAACAGTCAAGTAATCTGTAATATCAATATTCAAGTCACCATAGGCCAACGTACTACTGTTTCACTTGGCCATATGCAACACATTTTGTGATTATTTGGGTGAGATCATTGACCCGGCGATAGAAATATTCAACTGCATCGAAAAGAATTAGTTTTTTTATATTTTTTACCAAAGATTCAGCCCAATTAGTTTGGTTGTAGAGTTGACTCATTTAGCATTGTTGGGTTACCTTTATCACGTTTGCATCATGTAAGAACTCGTGGATGTTTATCGATTAGGTTTTTTTTTAAAAAAAAAGAGTGGTATGGTACAATTCCACCTAAATATTTGGTATTATCAAATAGTCAGTATATCCAACATTGAGCATACTACACATGATACATGCAGGTACCTACTGAGAAGATATGCACAGCATTTACTCAACAGAGCCCTGCCTACAATGAATTGAAGCAGATTTATGAAAGGGGGAACATCTTATCGTCAAAGTAAGGTGGTTGGTTCCTTCACATATGGAACTGATACGTCTTTGATGAATGTGTCAGCAAGTAAAGAAGAGGGAAGGTGTTGAGAACAGTTTGTCAGAGCCGGGATCATTATCGTAAAATAAATTAAATTCATACAAAGCGTCTACAGTTATTTGAAAATAGCATACTAGATTACTACTTTGAAGAAGACCAGGAGAATTACAGATGTGAAGATACTATATATGGATGATAAATATCAAGACAAGAAGCTGCTCCCTCTTGTTGGACGGCACACATGATTTCTCTTACGAGCATGCTCATCACTACGATGTTGTGTCCGGCAGGCATATCCATACCAGCAGTCCTCCCTTTTGGAAGCATCAGGAGGAAGCAACTGCAATAAAGTTCTCGTTTAGTTTGTAATATTTAATAATGGTATAAAATAGAAAACCCATTGAGAGTCTTTCCAATTGTATTAAAAAAGAAATCGCATCAATTGGAAGTCAGGAAACTTACATATTTCGGTAGTGTAATCCGAAACCAATACAAAAGATAACCAACCAATTTGTCATAACAATCACTGCATACGAACAATAGCCCATGTTACATGACTGAATCATTTTCATAATCAAATCAGATGACGGTGAATGAAAATTGTGGAGAATGAACAATAAATGCACTCAGGATCATGGCATCCAACATCCAACTTAGACTAGTTCAAATGTGATCCTTAAAAAACCTCCATTTGTTGCAGTTTCTAACTTAATTGCAACGCTCAGATATGCATAAAATAGATTATGTAGTATTTCCTTTGTAGTATAAATAATATAACCACCTCATTGTCACAGTTTATTAATAAATAAAGAAAGTTGACCTTTTAACTAAATTGGTAAATTCTGGCCTGCAAAACATGCATCAAGCATCAGAGCTAAGAATAGATATATAAACCAAGGTGAAACTCACTTGCAGAGGAAGGTGTCTGCATTAACAAGTTCAGCATGGTTTAGTGGCATCCTTGATCGATCTGCATAACAAAAAAATACATAAGCATAAGCAAAGAAATTAATTATATGACAAACAATCTCATTTGTTGACTGTAGTATCAACACAACCTTCTATCCCTACCTAAGCATAATTAAAGAAATTAAACTATATCGTTCAAGAAAAAAAAATTGTGTAACTTTCTTCTGTTAATGTATTATGCACGAAAACCAAAGACCATAATTTAATGTTTATAAATAGTGGCCACATCCAAAGGCTGATAACTTTTGTTTGTTAACAAAGAGAAAATAACAAATTAATATCTACATTGCAACATTTAATCTTTCAGGGTGGGGTGCGGGAGCATTATAAGCACTGTACCAATTTCCTGGTTATTTAGCTTCACAAGAAACTCTGAGATAACATCAGGCAAGGTTTTCCCAGACTGCCTAATACAATTTTCAGTAACCTGGAAAAAGAATCAAACAAAAAATATATAAGAAAGTACAACTGATCATCCAGCAAAGGTAATTTCATTCAACATTGATGAAAAACCAATACATTTATCTCATATTGATTGTTCTGGTGAGCCGAACTTGGAATGCTTGATGGAACACGTTCATGAACCTGCAAGGCTGATTACATCTTAAATAAGACATGAAAAAATCAATCACATTAATTAGTGCCTGAAGTAATTAGGTTTCTTCTGGCTAAATGTACAGTGGATTCTGGGATTGAATAACTCACTTTAAGTTCTTATAAATAAGCCAACTCAAATTAACCACCAGAAAATAACCATTAACCAATAAGACGTCATGAAATAAGCTAGGAGGCGTAACATCCTTCATCAAATATAACTTATTTTATAATGTAGCTTCACCAAATACCTTTTTCATTAGTCCACAACTAAGATTATTTATCCAACTTACAACACACCATGAACGTATTGCCAATTTGCAGAGTCAAATATGGGCAGTGTTCCGCCTCATCCAATTTTACTAATACTAAAGACTAAGATGTTTAATGAACTTTATGTTTGAGAAAAGATTTAATTTTAATTTTCATATTTTTATCCTGATAGAGTTAGCCAGTAATAGCATCGCTTCTTAGGGTTTAGCCTCCAAATGTTAATACTCTACATCATCAACCCATTTGCCAACAAAGAAACTTTGAATTTCATAATATCTTGCATGGATCTATCCGGCTCGAACTACTCATTTTTTCCCCAATTTGTCAGATAAACCTTTGTTCCTCTTAAACATTCAATTTCCAACAATAATCAGTACTCACAGGTCGGAATGTCTCACACCCACAAATTACAGTATTCTGAGGGGGGATCACACCGTGAGCTAGCCAATATGCAAAACAATATGCTCTATCACATCCTACACCTGACCAAAAAAATTAAATTTAAAATAAACTTGAATGGAACAGAATATTATTATCAATTAATGCTGATATATTAAACAGAAGAACAAAGCTATATTACTTCGTAAGAATAACAACACACTCAAACTATTAATCTCCACTTTCTGCCAAAAAACAAAAAAGACAGCTACAGAGGGGGTGTTATGGTGCTCCGATTGACATCCAATAAATAATCAGGTTAAAAAGAACATAGATATTGCAGAATTTTGCAATATCTTTTCCATTTCGCCCCCATGGGATTTAACAAGTGTCTTCTATTGAACCATAAGGAGTATGAATCAGCATTTAATAAAGAAATCATCAACATTCAACTACAAATAGTGCTTCCCACAAAATCAACTCCTTTGTCTAGCAAAAAATATCCATACATAATTATCCATGTACAAGAGAATCAAATGAAACATACACTGTTGAGGAACAGGAATATCAGGCCTAGATGGCATCATTTCTCCACAAGCTTCACATTTTAGATGTTCAGTATTCTGGTTGCATTTAAACCCGCCAAGTTCAGTATCTGCAAGACCTCTTCATGTCACTAAAGCACTCATAAGACAGAAGAAAGTAGGACAATATGATAATATATCAAATACCACATTAAGAATATTAATATGATCAAATATTATTGGAAAACAAACTTATCCGTCATATGAAGAGAATCAAAACAAACTTATAGCTAGGCTAGTTTGACTACAACACCCAGAGCAGGACAAACTAATGGCTGTGCAAAGACGAATGAAAGAGAACAATAGTTATGTTACATGACTTCAGTGTGACTGCTGCTACCATTGAATGAAGGAGTAAATCCATACTCATTTGCTACTGTATAGAAGAACTCCGCTAATGCTTGAGCATTCCCAGTCCCAAGCATAGAAAAAGGAGGAGGATGCCGTAAGGAAGGGCACCCAGCCATCCAAAATTTTGTCTTTTGTAATTACATGTATCCTTGTTTAGATTCCATGTCCCCAACATCCTTTAGGTATTAGGTGGAAAGTAACTCTGTCCATGTAGAATCCACAAAAGAAACTTTTGGGGACATAGAATTTCTAATCATGGACATTTCAGGACGGATTTTGATAATATGAAACTTTTGGGGACACAATTTCTAATCATGAACATTTCAGAACCCACAAAAGAAAAAGAGGAAAATAACTCTGTCCTGTCAGACCTCCCCTAAAGACAATTGTGCTAATATCTCCACGTAAGATTCTAACGTGCACATGTTTCAAGCAACGCAATGGCCTAAAAAAGATGCATGGTTCACATTTCTATCTGTATAAACTTAATTTCATCTCTTCAATCAGCTAAGCCTCAAACTGATGCTATGATGGTATGCCTTGCATGTAAGTTAACTTGATTTTTTGTCTGGTACCTAATCTCTCATTTGAAAGTAGCACAGTATTAATTAATTGGATGATAAAACGTCTTGCTATATTCAAGATCAAGAACAACTAAAAATACAAAGTCATGAACAAAGAATTTTAATCACATTTTACCACATTGTAGGCATGGAAGTTCTACTGTGTAACCTTCATCAGCATCTATAGAGAAAAATGACCGTTCTCTTTTGCGCCTCTTTCTCTTAATGACCTAAAAATATAGAAAAAAAAGCATTTTCTTATTACAAAACAGGGCAGTACAATGTTTCTGCTGTTTGAATATATAGGGAGAGCTTTCAACCTAATCTCCTACCATTTCTAATTTTCATCGCATGCATATTGGGCTGTTCATCATTAGTTTAACTAATCGACCCTCCTTTGTGTCCCCTTTTTGCTCCTAGATAACATAGATTAACTTAACACAGATCACTCTACTACTGGTATTGTCAATTTTTTTACTGAATTTGGTAGCATACTTGAGGGTTTTACTTTATTCTCATTTCCAATACAATACCAAATTTTCTCATATTTTTCAGTTGACTGTATGGAACATTTAGAGGGGGACCACACCTCATTCTTTTAGCCATTAATATTCAGCCATGTAACAACAAAGAATCACATGCAATCAGCACTTTGGTAGAACATAATCTACAGAACCGACCACAATAGTCTCTCCTCCATGAAAGAAATTGCTACACGAAGGTGTTACTGTTAACACTTTGTCTTAAATGATAAAGATCAACTCAAATTATCAGATACCATTATAAAAAGAAAAATTCTATACCGACGTTCTCCACCTACATTTCCTACCCACGCCCTTGTATAACTTCCTAAGTCAAATTTTCTTGATCATAACTAATACCTACCCTTATTTCATATCGTGGGTGATGAAAGTCATTATAGCATGATCTCATAAAAATTGCTATTCATGTTAGGTACACACATTTCATCATTTTAGGCACTCAATTTGCAGCACTCAGCCAAATTCTATTATAACAGGATCTCCTAATCTGAGAGTCAGGAAACCCATGCAGAACATGCCACTTTGTTTTTAAATGAATTTTTTGTCATCAACTTAAATATAAAAGGCAATCAATCAATGATATAAATCGACACCTAGACTAGCTAGGATAAGGTGTCAATGCAGATAATGATGATGACTATTACAACGGATATTCTGAAAAGCAGATCAGCCACTTGCAATGAAACATAAATAGAAAAAAATGCTCATCTCATTTAACATAATTGCCAGCTAAAATATGAGGTATGAATGTCTTATACTGGATAAATGACTATAAATAGAGACTCACAACATTTGTTTCTATGGAAGCATGTTGATTTAAACTGGCCATTTCTTCATCCAACTGTCCCAGCGAAGCATTTTGCACTATAGCCTACATGACAAAATAGAATGCAAACGAGAAATTGCAGATTTAAAGTGAAAAAAAATATATTTATTTGAAAGATAAGCTCTTTATACCTATTATGGCTCACATGAAAAAACAATGGAAGCCAATGGGGACTCTAAAATTTGGTCAGAACAAATATTTAAGGGCATTCAAAAGTCACCAGTTCATTGATTTAGACAGTTAAGGTGGAAAACTCTACAACAGCAAGTGCAAAACACTGGATCCTCCAACTGAAGTGTTTCCTCCCTCTTTGTCCCATGGTTAACTCGCAACAGTTACACAATACCCTCAGCAAATTTAAAACCAAAATAGGATTACAAAGAAGTGCACAACAGAAGAATTCTCCTAAATAACTAAGTACACAGCAACATCTCACACGAAAAATGAAAATTGCAAGTACCACCATATCACACAACTCAAATAAGAGATTACCTCCTCAACAATGTGTATAAAATGGTTTTTCCCAACAGAAGCTATATTCGTCCGGCATTGAGGGCAGAGAACATCTTGTCTCTTTTTTTGGGATTGCTTCATCCATTCCGACAAGCAGCCATTACTAAAAGAAAATAACACACATATTCGTACATTCATGTTAACAAGCATTCAATATTCTCTAGAGAATACAGAAAATACATTTATTCACCAGAAGTTGTGAAGACAGGGTGACACTGTCACAACATCATGCCATATGCTCAAGCATATTCCACAATTTGCATGGTCAACATCTAAAGGAATCTGAAATAAAATACCAATTTAGAACTATGAAGCAGCTCAAATTTGACTGTCTAAAGCTACATATACCAGTTTCTAACCTTCAAAACTTTTTCTTCTTGTTTCTCAGCAGATATTGTTCTGAAGAAATAAGATAAATAACCTGAAGAATCGTGACATTAAACAATTAACTGTTCCAATTCTTTTGCTGTACAATTATAAAGCAACTCTAATCCCCCATTTCATAAACCTCCAAGTTTATAAACATCCTGGATAGCAGCGACCTTAAATTACTATATCAATGATATGAATACACAAATCAAATGTATGAAAATTACAGATAACATAAAATGAAACTAGATTGACATCTTTCTTCTTCTCCAACCTTACCCCAAAATGGGGTTGGGGACATGGATACCATACGGCCATTGCACATGATCATAAATGACACTTGATTAGTTTCTAGGAAAACAATATGGGACAAAAATAGAAAAAAAATGACAAAAAAGTTTTGCATCATCTACACATAATGAGATAAAAACAGAACATGTACATATGATTTAGTTAAACTAAATGTGTCACAAATACTGTCATAGAAAAACACAAATGTGTCATCATAATCCAATAGACAAACAAATTATGAAATTAGACAAATAACAGCAAGGAATAAGAGTGAAGCTATAGCATATCTTGTAAATAGATTGTCTAGGATAAGCAAGTACAAGTATACACAAGAAAGTGAAACAAGGCAAGCACGAGCATATTCAAATAACCAACATAGGGCTAAGCATCCAAGTAGAAAATCAACAATCGCAAACCTCCACTATTAGATCCAGGAACAATTTCACAACCACACTCGATGCTCATACTTTCTTCTGTTCCAAGGGGAGTATTATTGACATGTATCACGCTTGAACTGATAAGGGCAAGCAAAATAAAGACAAAATTTACTTACACAGTCCACTTTGCACGAAGAAATAAATGCTTCTACCTTTGTTTTATACAAAAATACGTTGATGTGTCATACAAAAAGGTGATATCAAACTCGAACCTTATATTCCGAACGGTAGCCTTTCCCGATGCCCTTTTTATGATACACCACTGTTGCCTCTCAGAAGACGAACACATTATCGGTGAGCATATGGTATTTTCATCCAACCTAATATCAACGTCTGGATAACTTGCATCGGATGGAACTGCAAACAAAGCTAAACATATTCACTCAGAACAAACTACAAACTACATGGAAGTTCGACAAACAGAAGATATTGATCGAAAGTATGATTACGCCCAATGCCCATAAACAGTACTAAAAAATCGATCTCATGCCTCATGATCACATCTATACCGAATGCATAATCTCCCTAATCGAGCATACAATTGACTAACGTTTGGAATGCTACAAGCGACAGAACAAAACACGGAGTTTTTTTTAAATAAAATCGCAGTTAAAAGGTCAACAACACAACAAATGCTCCAAAGTTCCGATCAATCCAAAACTAATTGGACCTAAAAATACTCAAGTTCAGACCAAACTCTAGTAAAAGACCGAAACTTTAATGCACCCACAACCGTCTGAATCCATTTTCGCCTCTAAAAGTAAAAGCAGCAGCCATCTTCTTCGCGAATCGCAGCGGTTGAAAAACAGATGATAGTGGATATGTCATAGAAAAGCGGAAAGGATTGACTGAGAAACTGTACCAAGTTTGGCCCAGATATCATTTGCGTCCAGTTGTTGATGTTGCCGCTTCGTCCCCGATGATTGCCCCGCTTCCATCCCGCCGGCGGCGGCGGCGGCGACGGCGTCGGTCTAGAAGGAGAGGCAACGGCTTGGGCAACCAAGGAATTTAATACTGGAATTAAAGCGTTACATGATGCTTATTTTAAAATTGAAGTTATAAGGTTCCCACGCAGATTGGGTGCAAAATGCAAATAGTTCATTAGAGGTTGATTAGTATTAATTCCACTCAAATTGCAAAGTAATCACAGTATTTGTAAGCACGGAAGAAATGGGCTAGATATAGATGGGAGTAAATTTACTAGATATAGTGGTCAACTTATTTGTTTAAATCACTATAATTAATAGAGTTTAAAAGAAAATTGGATTCGGTGTATCGAGTATAACGGCAAACCTTGTGAATTACCACGATGTTTAACCACTTGTTACTGTTGTCACGGTTGAAATATATAATTATAACAAGTAATCAAATTCTCTTAATGGTGATAATTAATGCCAATTAAAGAGGTGCTACAGTAAATTCAATCCCCTGCTAGACCTCGAGCTTGTAGTTTATAGGAAACGTTAAATTTTACATATAACTGGCAATATTTTTTAAAATATATTTTTCATAAATTCTATAAATTTAAGGTAGTTATTTCTATAAATTGAAAGATTCGCATCCTCTTAAGAGAACCAAAGCCCACCCGACTCGATCGATAAGCCCATTCAATAGAAGCCCAATGAATCGTGCATTCATGCAATTATTCCCACCCGCCTACGTGCAAATAGTAACTTGTCTCGGGTGCTATGGACCAATAAATGAAGCCGTGATTGCGTGACTAATATTGAATCGTCAAACTTGTGGAGCAACTGGCATGAAATCCGAAATACTATTTCAACACTTGCAGTTCCAGGAGCGTTTCGAGGATCATCAAAAAAGTTCTGAATTTAATGGTTTTTATTTATCAACCGGGTACATGAAGTATTATGAACTTGAAATTAACCCCCGAGTATAAAAGTTGGAGCCTGTACTTAGCCAAGTACGCTGAAGCACATATGAAGGGAGTCTCAGGTCACCCGGTTGCTGGCTTCTACGTGAGTGACCTAAATTTCAACAAAGGATCACTTGATTTCATCATATATTTTGACAACCAAGTCTTTCCCTGGCGTAGGTCAATGAAATGAAATGAAATCACTCCTATTTCAAATTACTAATTTTCTTGAGTAGTACTTAAATTACAAAGATTTGACGGCTTCGGTCTCTACTCTCCACCACCTCGCCCCGGTACCACCGGCCTAAGTTGCATAGCCGACGGCACTTGGTACGAGTAACGAGTAAAACAGGAACTCAGAACCAAGTACAGAAGCCTTAGTAGGTCGTGAAACGGGGGGTCCGAAACGGAGACGATGCAAAAGGACGAGCACAGAACGGCAGCGGAATGGACAGGTTTGCAAACGCCACTACAGAAAACTGGCACCAAGCACGAAAAACAAACAGCAAAAGATAGAAAAAAGTGGGAAACAAGAATTGGCCTAGAAATATGTGTTAAAAAAGTGAAGGAATTCGAGGCAAGGCGCGTGAAAAACGTCGCTTTTCTGGTCACCATTTGCCGTACCGACATACAACGCAAGGGATTTACTCACTGTATTTACTATACTATTACTACTTGATGTGATTCGAAGAAGAAGATAGGATGGTATCAGATAAAAATAAAGACTATGAACCCTACCGTATTTGGTACAGTAGCTACAGGGTCCGATCTGACTCACTTTTCTAAATTCGGACCAATATGGTGTTGAGCGAGAAAGAGGGCATGCTTTAGCTAATTTTGGAAAGTGGGCTCGAACCAAAATTATGTCCAGCATTCCTTCCTAAATCCAGGGATGATATCTGTTGGATTTATTACTACTCCGGAGTGGACTCTCTATGGCTGCTGCCCAAGCTAGGAGTTAGAAGTCAGATTGATGGCCAATTCACTTCCATATACCACACACACAGTGCACGACTCCACAACCCAGAGTTGTTGGATATTATTTGCTGTTTTGATTGAGTCATTGATCAATAGTTGGGAGTTGTTAAGAGATTGCATTTAGACTAGAAGAAAGTGATAAGAATATGTATGGTTTGAGGAGGGATTTATATCTTTTGATCATTTTTTCATACAATAACAAAACAAAATAATAACAATAATAATAATAACAGAGAAGGCAAATTAACAGAGCAATCTCACTCATGAAAAAAAACTTATCCAACCGAAAGTTTCAAAAGAGAAGTAAAAACCCAATATATATATATATATATATAT
>JAVDBV010002687.1:0-15296 GCA_032619315.1 Piper longum
GTGTGATTAACTTTTAGGAGAATCTTACATGGTATGTCCTAAGGTTTTTATTTTTTGGTGCACCATAGCCTGCATGGTAATGTGATTAAGACTGCATACTAATGGGATTAAGAGTATGGCTGAAGATATAGATGGCGATGATTTTCTTCTATGGAAAATCGAAATTTCTGACCTGCATGTAATGTACATTTGCATGTTGCTAATATTTTAGGAATTTAAGTAAAAACGAAATAGCAGTTTTTGTTCAACTCGTTGATCTAACAATATTCTACTTGGTACAGAGGAAGTTGCCCTTATGGAACTTCTAAATTTCATGTACAGTGAGACATTGACAATAACCTCAGGACCAGCAATTCTGGACGTGCTCATGGCAGCTGACAAGTATGAGGTTGCCTCGTGCATGAGGCACTGCAGCCGATTGCTGATAAACTTACCCATGACACCAGAATCTGCCTTGTTATATCTGGAGCTACCTTCCTCTGTTGTCATGGTGGAAGCAGTGCAACCACTGACCGATGCAGCCAAGCAATACCTTGCTTCCCGTTACAAGGACATATCCAAGTAGTTTTCTAATCTTACCTCATTGGTACTTGTTAATTTTCACTTCTATTGTAATTACATGAAACTTTTTATGTGAAGGTTTCAAGAGGAAATTTTTAGCTTGCCCTTGGCTGGAATTGAGGCAATACTAAGTAGTGATGACGTTCAGGCTGCATCTGAAGATGCTGTCTATGACTTTGTTCTGAAGTGGGCACGTGCTCAGTACCCAAAGATGGAGGAGAGGCGTGAGGTTCTGGGTTCTCGCCTTGAGCGTCTGATTCGGTTTCCCTATATGAGTTGTCGAAAATTGAAGAAGGTACTCAACTGCAGTGACTTCGACCATGAGCTTGCCTCAAAAGTGGTCCTTGAAGCTCTTTTCTTCAAAGCCGAACTGCCACACCGCCAGCGAGCCCTTGCCATAGATGAGGCTTCTAATAAGCGATTTGTGGAGCGTGCTTATAAATACAGGCCAGTGAAGTTTGTAGAGTTTGAAGCACCTTTTCCGCAGTGTGTAGTTTGCCTGGATCTTAAACGAGAAGAATGTGCAAACCTGTTTCCATCAGGGCGAGTATATTCCCAAGCCTTCCATCTCGCAGGGCAAGGGTTTTTCTTATCCGCACATTGCAACATGGACCAGCAGAGTTCTTTCCATTGCTTTGGCCTGTTTTTGGGAATGCAGGAAAAGGGCTCTGTGAGTTTTGCAGTAGATTACGAATTTGCTGCAAGAACTAAACCTGCAGGAGAGTTCGTGAGCAAGTACAAGGGCAACTACACTTTCACAGGTGGTAAAGCTGTTGGCTACCGCAATTTGTTCCAAATTCCATGGCAATCGTTTATGGCTGAAGATAGCCAATACTTTATAGATGGTGTGCTACACCTGAGAGCCGAACTAACAGTCAAACAACAAGACAAAGTCCACCGGTTGGTTGCTTCCTGCTTAGGCTTTAGAAATTAATTTCTTGTATTCTATGCGGAGTTAATCTTTCGAGTAGAGTTGTTTGTTTAATGTCATTCAACTGTTGACTACTAAGGGTGATTTATATTATACAGATAAATTTTTTATTTTCTTTTTGGTAAATCTTACTAGACGACCGGTGGGTTGCTACCCCAGATAATACAGATAAATGTTTTTTAGGTTCCAAGTCATTATCCAGATGCTTATTCTGGTCGATTTTACTTCATTTTTCTCGTAAAATATAATTTAAACTGTTTGCAAATGGTATATAGCTACCAGGTTGATGGTGTTTGCAACTTGCAGCCACTTGTGCAGCTGCTTGTGGAGGACTTGGCAGGTGGGTGGTCGTACGTCTGCCTTCACTTCTAGTTTTTCTATGAAAATTTCTGTTGGCTTTGTAAAGTTTTTGTGTTGGCACTTTATTATGCGATTGATAAGCATATCTTGCTTCTGGGGCAAAACAAATTGAAACGTATTCAATTATGGGGGCGTTGAGCTGGAAGCCTTTTATTCAAGTACAGCTACATAGATTTCTAACTGAACAGATCCATTTTATGTTACTTGCGTATGATCATTGATAAGCAGCACCACGCAAGGCTCCGTATGTATGCTCTAAATTGCGAACACAGCTGCCAGTATTGGGCAACACGTCTCTCATTAGTTCACATGATTCATCCATCTGTGTTTACTATTGGTTCAAGTTCAACTGGTGGCAGTTCTTTCTAATCTCCCCTGCAGTACCGTAAGTGGACTCATGTTCCCCACCCTATCTTCACCATTGCATTAGCAAAGTCAGGGAAGAACTGCTGTGCATCCTTGCTGTATGTAACAATAAGATCGTCCAGTGGCCCCCCATTGCAGAGCTCCTGATCCAAGTGCAGAAGCCCTCTCCTCTTCAACAGCGACTGGTAGTAGTTGTTACCAAACATGTTGGGGCTCTGCCTGTCAATAGCAGCAGGATTGCCATCACCACCGCTCCTCAGACAGTTGTTTTTCCGGTCGGAGGCGACAAGGGTGTCGATGTTGGTTCCATTATAGAGATGCTCTCGGAAGAGGAAGCAGCGGGCCGCGCCAATGGAGTGGGCACCTGACAGCGCCGCCATCTCCCTGGCCGTGAACCCCTTATCGGCGAAGCTTGCAATGAGGGTGTTAAGATCTGCAAAGGGAGATGAGGGGGTATTTGCTCCACTTCGGTTGGCAGTCCTAGCATCTCGTCTTCCCAGGGTACTGCCCATGAAGGACCTCCCAGCTGTGATTGAGTTTTGCAACACATAGCTATAGATGTTATGCCAATCTATATTTACACAACGTGAATATTCACACTTCACCGAAAGACGCTAGTTGAGCTTACCTATGCAACAGAGTCTCTTCTAGCAAGAGTGAGGATGTCAGCACATGATACCACTGGCCCTGGGTAGACCATGTCCACAGCAGCCTTGATTCTATCAATTACTTCAAATCCACTAAAAAAGTTTCTATTGGGCAGCGCATTCTCCTCGCTGTCTATGGTGGGAAGGTTGTCGTCTAACAGCACCCCGACATTACAGCCCTGCCCACATTAAAGTAAAGTCTTGTACTCGAGTTACTCGCATCTACTACTTGTTTGTCAAAAACATGAAGTTTAAGAAAGAAGAGATGAGAAGGTGGAGATGATCCACTAACATTCACAAAACGGTCGTGGAAGAACAACGGAAGTATTGAAACTCCCATTCTCTTTACCCTGTTAATAGCAGACCTGACGTCGGCCTTCACAATGGCAGCAAGAGAAGGGCATAAACTACTGTAGTAAGATGATGACATCTGTGCACGGGTAAGGCAGGGAAGCAGCACAAGGACGTGAATTGGGAGAAGACACTTCTGATTCTACATAGCACAATTAATTGTCTCTTTTGGTATTTGGTAATTAATCTTGGACAGCAAAGCTCCTCATGACTTCTCTCTTTATAAGCCCGGCACTAAGTGAAGATCATATGCACCATTATGCCATTTAGTTTATTCTTTGACAGCAATATTTTGTACAGTTAGTGATAACTTTGTTAGTTGAAGTTGGATCATCCAAGCAAGACATGGTGCGCAAGTTGGTATTTATTTCATGAACAGAGAGATACAATGTTCACAAATCGGTTCTTAGATTTCATATTATACACCAGTAAGCTAAAAAATTATTGGTTTAGTTGACCACCTGCTTACGATGACTTGCCCTTCTTTTCCAGTGGCTGCTGCATTACAGCTTCTTGTAGTAAGGCTGCCGTTAAGTATTTGCCAGTGTGCCGGCGTGAAGCACTGATATAGTTTCCCAGTGGGTAACCTTGTAAATGGGAAATTTGTGGCTGTAAAACCGCTCAATGGAAACTAGTACTATCAAAGTTTAGTACTATCAAAGTTTACGTAGTATGAAGTATGCCACTGTACCTTTTTCAATGGTTAATGTGGAAGTATAGTTTTACTTCTCATGGGTTGTTTGCTCAAGTCATGCTTTAGTAATTAATTCTCGATTGCCATGGTTGATACTTAGAAGAACTCAAGGAGATACAGCATTCAATGTATTGTAAAATACCGCAAACATAGCTACATAGTAAAATGATATCTGTCCCACAAATGATGAGATAGTTGAAACAAAAAATATATAGGTGCCCAGCTACATGCAGTACACAAGAATAGTTCTTCAAATCAAGAGCATGAATGATAGGAATGGAACTCTAGTGGGATGAAATCCTTTAGAATGGACTGATGGCTAGAACAGAGAAAGCAGCGAAGACTAGTAGGAATGGAGACCATGATGAGCCAGCGATCACTGCAGCCGATGTATTGTCGTCTGTGGTGGGAGTAGTCTTTGATCCGGTTCCTGCATTTATCAAATGTGAGGGTTTCTTGTTAATCAATAATCTTAACACGAGGACGAATCACACAATTTATGTAGAGTTTGATAATATTGATCCATCGACCATTTTGCATTGTCTACTAAGTAACACATTCATAATCAATATGAAGTCATGTAAATTACCAGATGGAAAGCTTGCCTCCGATGGGGAAGTTGGTCTCGGAGGCGAATCAGCCGCCGGAGAATCCTGCGCCGGAGATTCTGCAGGTGCTCCCCCATCAGTTGTCGGAACAATTCACAAAAGAAAAAATCATAAGATTAACCACACTAAACTACGCTAGAAAATAGAGCATTGCTACAAAAATCGATAAATCAACATAAAAAATGTCAAGGCCATGATAAGGACGTACTGTTGCATCGGCTAACTGGAGGAGTCTGAACGTTGCAAGCACTGGGAAGGAGCAGGGCTTGGGTCTGGTTGATGGCGATGCCCATATTGGAGGCGCCACCATTGAGGACGGCGCATAGGCACTGGGGCTCCGACTGCACCACATTACTCAACTGGGTGCAGCAGGAAGAAGAAGGGTTGGAGGCATTCCCAGTGATGAAATTCAAGCATGGTGACAAGCTCACAATGGCCGTGGTGCATCCACTAGTACTTTGAGCCGAGGCCCCCATCCAAGTTGCAACCAACACCACCATCGCCAAAACTATCAGAGTTGATGATTTGAACATGGTGGTGGTCATTTTGTGTGTTGCTAGTTTGCAACTTGCTCTTTTGACGGCAAATTTGATCTGAAACGATGGTGTTGCGAGCTAGATCAGACGCTTGTGTATTGAGCTTGTTGAGAGCTACTATGGGGAATATATAGCACGCATGCAATGTCATCTTGTTGGCCTACTTCTAATCTCAAGCAAGTTCATATTATTAAATTGCTAAATTGGTTAACGAAGTACTAATCAAATCGAACACCTTGAATATATTATAGTCAAATATATATCTCCTTTGGTTGTTTAACTAATAATGTAGCCCTATCTCCTTCATGGCAGATGGATAAAATTCAATACCCAGATAATATTTGCTTTCCATTTGTGAGCTAAGATGTGAAGGACATGAAATTAAATCAGAACTCTTTTCAGGCAAGTGATATAGGTATTTCTTTTTAAGTAAAGGCCAATAACAATTCAATTCTGAGGATTAAGTAATGAAGAAGCATCATGTTAATAGAGTAGTAACAGGAACTGCATGCTTATGCTTTGGAATTTAGATTGGAGCTTTTGTCAAGTTATTAACAATTAAATATGCAGTTGAAGTGGATGGGCTGGTGGATGTATATTTTACACGGCATAAAATGAGGAGTTTTGAAGAAGCACTGCTCTTTTAAACTAAGAACTCTTAAACACACAAAGTTATATTATACTTAGAGTTGATTTGATTTATATATAAGGAATAGTCAAGTATACAAAGCATTACCAAATGGACTGCCCCATTTGTTGGCAGCCATATGTAACAAAAAATTGGGTAAGAGGAGGTGGTTGGGTTCCATTACCCACCTCCCAATCTACCCCTTCGTCTTTCTCTACCGTCTTCTGAAAGACTATGTACAGGTGTGAAAGTTGAGACTGCTCTGCACTTCTTGTTTTTTTTTTTTTTTTAGCTAAACTACTCTAGACAAATATTATGCATACATTTAGCAACTTGGTTGGCAAAACAAAGCATAGAATATAACTAAGAAGAGAAAAGTTATTTAAGAATGCCTTAAAAAGTTTGAAGAGTTTGAGAAGAATCTTTATCAATGCTCGAAACATGGAAGATCATGAAATTAACGTGGTTTTGGTAGTAATACAAATGACTTGTCTTGTTTTCTCTGTGCCAATTTGAGAAAACAATAGATTTTTTTATTTTTATATTTGGATATATTTGAAAGTGTGCATGTGTTAATTTTCTAATTTTTTTATCTAAAAAATACTCTTTAATTATAAAACATGGAGAAAAGTGGAGCAGAAAAAAAATAAAATAGGGAAAATTTTCTCCATTTTTTTTGTAATGGAGAAAAGTTTAAAAATTAATATATACTTATTTTTAAAAATTTTAAATATAAAAATAGATTTAAGTATTTTCTTGATGTAAAAATTGGCGTGGAGAGTGTGTATAAAAAAATATTATTTTTCTCTACTATATATTTTTTTGAGACGTGAAAAAAACCAAAATTTTTTTGTAGTGAAGTGAGCGATATCGTTAATGTCATGTGCAAAATTATTTAATAAGTGAGAACCGCTTTAAAAAAATAGCATTACAATCTGTCAATGACACTTAAATTAGGATTTGGGAAAGTATAATCAACTAAATTATCGCATTAATTTACAATAAATGGGCCTTAATATAGAGATAATATCACTAATTTCAATGAAGATGTTGACTCTCTCCCAATCCTTGTACGTAATGGACTTTGGTAATATGTTATAGACCTCATAACTTGAATTATTTTTGTTGCCCATAAGATTTATTTTAAAGAAATTAAAAAAATTAGTTTGTCTTATAGCCAATATTAATTGTTAGACCCAATCATCTTTAACTAGACATGCATGGCCAATAACACTTATCGATTATTAAATAACACTTATCTATTATTAAAATTTTAAAATAATCACTTATAATATTTAATAGAGAATGATTTGATTACGTCTAATTGAGTTTTACACTTATATTGACTGTAAAATCTGACAACAAATTACAGATCTTTAAAAAAGGAAATTAATTTACATAGGCATACAAAATGCTTTGTATAGATCCTTATAATTATTTTTTTAAAAAAAGAAATCGATCTTATTACGAGTTTTAATGCAATAACAAGGTGATGCAAAAATTACATGACGGCTTTGAGCTGACTAATAGAGAGCTGACACCTAAGTTGGGTGAATATAGTCAATAAATATTTAATAATCATTTTAATATTATATTTAATAACCATAATTGTGCATTGATGCACTTAAAAATTAAATTAAATGGGCAAAATTATCAAATTTATATTTCATTATCATCAAGCCCCAATAGCAAACTAACTTTCACTCCATCATATCAATTTTATATTAAGTCACCCTTCAATCGTAAATATTTTTATACGAACAACCGCACACAGGGCAAAAGCACGAAAAGGAGAAACCAAAAATGAAAATTCGTCAACATTGAGGCCGAAACCAGTCAATCTCGGCCCGTTCGACGACGACAAAGACGGAGACACCCAAACCTCCATCGTTGGCAGCGTTGCAGCTACGAAGACGAAGACGAAGACGATCAGATCTTCTCTCGCTGGTTTAGTGTATGCCCATATTTGATTGTTGTTGAGGGTTTTTTGGTGTACGGTTGGTTTGTTGATGAGGAAGGAGGAGTAGCAGTTCGTACTAGTAGTAGTAGATCTGTGGCGGAATTTGGGGGAAGAAGACGATGCAGAGCCGGGGCTCCTCTCACCGGCTCTCCGGCATGGCCTTCCGATCCCGTATTTCCACCGTCATGCTCTCCATGGTCGCCACCATGGCCTCCCTCTACGTCGCCGGCAGGTAACTTTGCACGCCCACGCCCCCTTTTGTTTTTTTAGAAATTATTGTGTGCATTGGGATTTTTTTTTGCGAGTTTGGCTATAGAAATCGGAAATGTTGGTTATGAGATAGATTGTTGTTGTCATTTTTATAATTGTAGAGGCGATTGCGTGAGTTTGCGATGCGGGTTTATTATGGAATCGGTGCTGATTTTTGAAATCGTTTGCTCGATATGGGATGGGCTTTGTTGCTTTCGTCGTTTCTGAATGATATGTTGTGTTCATTATGGAATGGGTTTGTGGTTTCGGTTGTTTATGAGGGAATTCTTGTTGATTTTTTAATGATTGTGTTGGCTGTGTTGCATTTGATTATCGTTGCCATTTTTTTCTTTGGAAAAAAAATATCTATGCTGTGGGAATCGTGAAGTGGATTTGTGATTTCGGCTGTTGACGGTGGAATTCGTGTTGATTTTTGAATTCGATGTTGGTTATGAGGTGTGTTAGATTGTAGTCGTCATTTTTTCAAAATCTAAATATGAAGTGGATTTTTTATTTCTGTTGTTAACAAAGGGATTTTTGTTGATTTTTGACACCTGTCTCGGTCAGGGGATGGATTTGATTGTTGTTGTCATTTGGGTGGCAGGCTATGGCAGGATTCGGATGATAGGGTTTACTTGATCAAGGAGCTGGATCGAAGGACGGGTCAGGTATTTTATTTTGGTACAATGCTGTCGCTGGCAATTTTCCCAGGCTTGCATTCATGTGACATTTCATTAATCACTTCAACATTGTTTACTGTTTAACTGTAGGTTACATGCTATTTTTTGTTTCCTTTGCAGGGTCTTTCAGCTGTATCTGTTGATGACACCCTTAAAATCATTGCTTGCAAGTAAGATTTTTTATTTTTTTTTTAAAAGACTCAGTTCATTTTGTGGAGATTTCTTTTGGAACGTATGAATGGCTAGATGCTGACTTGAGAATGTGTTTATTGTTAGGGATCAGCAAAAGAGACTAGCTGCTGTGGAGATGGAGCTTGCAGCTGCAAGACATGAAGGTTTTGTTGGAAAGTACAACTCCGAGACTGCTCAGACTAACTCCAGTAAGCGGTTGTTAGCCGTTGTAGGCATTATGACTGATTTCAGCCGCAAGAACAACAGGGACGCAATTCGAAAATCATGGCTTCCAACTGGTATAGCTCTTCTCCATGTGTTTTCCCCCGCACATTTAGGAATTCGTTGTGATGTTCTTCTATATATTACTAGGCTATGATAATTGTTTCTTTTTGTCCTTTAGTTTCTTTTTGATATTTTTCAACAACCCATGGAAGTTTATTTCTTCATTTCACTGGGTATAGGTGTGGCACGAGGAAAGTTTGAGAAGGACAAAGGAGTTATCATACGTTTTGTAATTGGAAGAAGGTAGTGCCAATTTATAGCCATCCTGTTATCTCATTTGATGGTTTGGTCTAACTATAATATACATTGTTCTTAGTGCAAATCAAGGCGATAGCATGGACAGAGCTATTGATAGTGAAAACAGTCATACAAATGACATAATCATTCTTGTACGTTCTACTGCCCTTGTAGTCTACATATGCTTTTTAAGTAACTGCCCCGTTTACTGTTGTCTTGACTGGCCTTTATGTATGATCAACACCTTCATAATGAAGAAATTAGCTGGATGATTGGATGCATGAATCTCTTTTGTTGACGTACCGGATGCATTATTTAACCCAAGATAATAACTTGTCAAACTTTGACAGGATAACCATGTCGAGGCATCTGAAGAGCTCCCTAGGAAAGCAAAATATTTTTTCTCGTATGCTGTTGATACATGGGACGCTGAGTTCTATATCAAAGTAAATGACAATGTATATGTTAACATAGGTGAGACCATTTTTTTCTTATTGTGCAAGTATTTTGTTTAGTTCTTTTTTTGAATAGCTTCGATTTATGTAAATGCACATCAGTGACCACCCTCTTTTTTTTTTTTGCGACTAACTGATAATGTTGAGTTTAGAATCTTTAGATAAACTATAACATTGATTAAATCAGAGATAAGCAAGATCATGGAGTTGTGATGGAATAAATCACTTAAGATAGCAGCAAATTTGGTGGTGACTTATTATGTGGAATAGTTTCTCATGAAAATGGAAATACAAAGGGGACTTGAGTATATTTGTCTTTTAATGCATAGAAGGTATGCTAACATTACCGCCAGTTGACATGGAATTGGCTAATTTTTTACTTTTGGTCATTGGAATATTGTAATATGATAAAACCGTCAGAAACAGGGTAGCTTAAGAATCATAAAAAATTCATTAAAGCGACATGGACATGATAGATATTCTTCTATTAATGGTTTTTTAACTTTAAACTGAAAATAAAGTGTTTGTGTCAATTGTTAAAGTTGTCTTTAACTTTGACTTTACAGTCTTTAATTGGTAATTTCTTTCAGATTCTGTGGGGACTATGCTCGCAAATCACTGGGACAAGCCTCGTGTTTACATTGGATGTATGAAATCAGGAGAAGTTTTCTCTGAGCAGTGAGTTCGGTTGATCTTTTGTTTTCTAATTATCCAAATCATTTTGTATGATTTGATTGTTTTGTTTTTTTTATTTGCGGTCTTTCATCTGCTAGAACTTTTCAGGACTCACAAATGGTATGAGCCAGACTGGTGGAAATTTGGGGATGGAAAATCGTGAGTGCTGCTTTTACTTTGACCTCTTTTTCATGTATGCTTCAAATATTTATTTTTTCCTGTAAGAAATTTTCTTAAATGCTACATTTATTTTCAAAAATCATAATGTGAGCATTATGTGGGTAAAGTAGTTTTTCTTTTTAAGGTGGGACTCATAGATAGACACTAAAAGTAGTATTAACACAATATCTTTTGAACCTGTGACTGATTTCTTAGGTATTTTCGTCACGCATCTGGAGAAATGTATATTATATCTCGAGCTCTAGCTCAGTTTATATCCATAAACAGGTGAAAATCTCTATTCATAAATGCATTTCTTAAAATGTCAAGGATCTTTTATTGCTGATGTTCAGGATGGAAAGGTTGCTGGTTTCCTTGTGCAATTTATGTTAACAGTGGTACTTTTTACTATTTGTTGTGTACAGGGATGTTCTACGTACATATGCCCATGATGATGTTTCCACTGGCTCATGGTTTATTGGCCTCGATGTCAAGTACGTTGATGAAGGAAAACTATGTTGCTCGTCTTCATGGACTTCAGGTATCACTCATTACACCTATTAATTTTGCTCCAAATATTAAAATTCCTTCAGAAAAAATAATTTAGTGTTCTGTCATTCTCGGCTGGTGATGTGCAAATTGATAGTCTTAGGAGGTTCAGAAGATAATTACTCACACCAGGGGATTTCCTTAACTTGTGTAGTGACTACATTCGGAAAAGTTTGAAGTTTTAATGTGATCCTGTTTGCTTCTAACAGGTGCAATTTGTGCATCTGTTTAAATCCTCTAGAAGGATAAACATCCAGCTATAGAGAAGGCCTCACTTCTTGAGTATAAACATCTTGAGTCACCTAAAGAGAGCTGATATTGGCGATTGCTGATCTGCTGCAAAATTTTATTCTGACCGAATGGAAAAGTTAGATTTAGGAAAGGTTGTACAAGTGCCTCCATACGTCCATTTTCTCTTCTTAACCCTGCTTGAGCATGTTACCTGTCTCACTTGATAATTACACGGTATATGAACTTTATGGTTCATGATCCTCACATTTGAGGTTTTATATGATGATTGAATGAATAATTTACTTGAAAGATATTTGTTTGTTTGCTCATTTTTTGGACAACCAAACAGAAACATAGCTGTGTATATTATTATGTTCTATTGGCTGGATCAATTGCGAGATAGTCGAAAAAGTTTAGTTAAAAATCTTTCTTTTTTGATAGGCTCAATTGACTCTGTGCAGGACGTTTTGTTCTTTTTGTTTTGGCATGAAAGACATATAAAATAGAAGAAATTGTAATGGGTAAATTAAAAGAGTACATTTTATACAAAAAATAATGCAAGTTAATTTATTTTATGTATAAATTAATCATGAGGCCGCATCACTTGCATCAAAGGAAAGTAATCAATTTCTTGTTTTTAAATGATCCAAATAATTGATATGTATAAATATTTTTTGAACTTTCTAATTATCGAGACTCAAAAAAAGTATGTTCATTGATTAGTGAAAATTTTGACCAAGTTTGTACACTTCTTTAAGATGTTGAAATTTCATTTTAATTGAATTTGGTGGAACTGGTTATCCAACTCTACCAGAGGTTAGGAATTTGGTAACTAGTCATGTTGATTAATACTACTACAATCCTAAATAATTTGTAGTAAAGTCTTACAGCCAATATTGATTGATGTACATGTGATAGCACTTGTTTACTTCTGAAATTTCCAAACTATCATTAGTAATAATTAATGAATACTTATTTGCTGACATTTTATTAGATCTTTCAGCCACATTAGCCGGAAAACCAGACCGCAGATTATTACTCAGATTATTAATCTACCAAAATGGGACTACCAAAATATTCTCATTAGCAGCCTCCAGAAGAACTAAGGCCCCCTTTCTTGGTGGAAATGGATAGCATTTTACATTTCCAATATTAGACATCCACCAATATGAAAAGCAAGAAATCAATACTTACGAGTCATTAATGGCGTGCGTTGGTAAAATAACCAAATACTAATATAAACTTGTGAACAAGGATACATTGTCGAAAGGAAGAAAAATTAACTTTACTTCATATCCCTCTCTCATGGTTTGTAGCCAAAATTCACAAATCAAGAGGAACTGTTCAAGAAATGAGCCAATGCTTTGTCTGTGTCATTGTCGTGCATGGCCAACACTTCAGCAACATTCGTTGATGAAAAACCCATTTCACGTAGAAGGTTATAAGCATTCACAAACTCCCTAACCTGCATTTGTCACCATGTACACATCAATATAACGCTGGACTGGACTGTTGAACCAAAAGGAGTTTCAAAGCCAAGAAAAAAAAAATGTTATCTATTGAACTGTGAAGTAAACCACAATCCTGTTATCATGTGAGAAGTATCGGTAGATCTTTATTCAAGAAACGCGGATCTACAGGAATTTAACCCCAAATTAAGGGCACACTCAAACAACCAATTTGGCAGCGTAAAACAACAATTTATGCAAGGAAAGCTAGCAGACGGTATAAAACAACAAAAACTTTAAAAACCCTGACTAAGTGTACTTGAATTTCTTTTGTCCAAACAGATCTCAACAATTTATATTCCAGACTTTCCAGAAAACCAACCTCACGAAAGTCATGCAAAGCCAGTTAGAGAAAACAACACGAAAACGGTAATTGGACCATTGCCCAGCTACAGGCTTCCAAAGTAATAAAGCCTATCAATTCAAAACAGTTAAGAGTTGGAAAGTGATTTTTCCATTACCTTAGAAGGATTATCACCATAGTTGGCAACTGCTAATGTCACGGCTTCTCGACCGAGACCTGAGCCAATGTATTTGTTGATTGTTGGATCTCCTGACTGAGCAGCACCCTTTTAAACAAAAACACTCTTACGTAATGCCCACAGTTCCACATACAGAACAACCAATTACAAAGCAGAAAGAAAAAAACAAAAGTACTTATATTTTAGAAAGGATTTACCAGAGAAGAAACTGATTCTCTAACTTTCGGGGAATGGATTTCCGCAATTTTGTCCCAATTTTGATTATCTTTCCCAGCTTCAGCTAAGACTTTCCTCTCAAAGTCGAAATCAAATTGGAATGTGCAATGAGGAACATCAGCCACTATAGGAGCCAGTTGAGGCTGAAAAATGATTCATCCAAATTCAAGTCAGAAAATACATTATTAGGGGAGATTCCAAACAAAATAACATCATGATTTCAACTGATATAAAAAAAACAATTTCAATACTTACAGGAGGATTTATTCTGTATTCTGGCTTTATTGCGACCCTTATACCTACTCCTGCTGCACAAACATATTCAGAAAACTTTCACTTAAAGAAAACTAATAGCTTAAAAGAGGTACAATGAGCACGTAACAAAAAAAAATGCAAGTTACAACAGTTTGCAAGCCAATAAATATTTACCGTCATACTCTATGAACTCCTCACAAACAATTACGATACCACAAATGAACCACATGTGTTTTATATGTAAGCCATATCACATTGAGATGAGAACCATTATTAAAACACGAATTTGTGTAATGGTTGTTATCAAAGATCCAAAGCCTTCATTATTGCCTTGCCTTGAATGCAAAATCTATGGGAAAAAATGTTGTTGGCTTGTTGCACAAAATTATGCAAACAGTTCTTATTGCAAAACCCTATATAGACTATACTTGTACATAAACTGAAAAATTGAAGCACACAAAAAAATTTCCAACTTATAACAAGAGTCACAAAAACATTCCATCAGAAAAACACAACAAAATTTTGATTCATCATGGGAGAATACAAGAGCCAAATTCTAGCCCTCTGCCCATTAACCATAAATCAACCATAAGACGGGGTGATGGTACAAACCAATCATTTAGCTTCTACAAAAGATGAAGCATCTAACTCCCAGATCAATCACATGGTGACCAGCATCTACAGCATCCCAAAAAATACAACCATCTAACTGATCTCCATCCAATCCCAATGATATATAGTTTGAACTTAGCCTTAACCAGACCCTCAAGAGACACGGGCACCTATGCACGCACCTAATCTTGTTACAAAAGCCTATCTACATGCACGTACAACAACAATAATAAAAAAAAAACAACCAAACTGAGATTCATCATGCTATAAAGACAAGATCCAAATCCCATAATAAACCTTTTTACAAATCAACCAAGAACCAAGAAAAAAAAAATAGTCGCATGCTTTCACTTCTCCGCGTGTGAAAGATTTATCCCGGGGCGAACGAGAGAGAGAGAGAGAGAGAGAGAGAGAGAGAGAGAGAGGAAGAGAGAAGCACATATACAGGAAGGAGTCGAGGAAGGGGGGTGGTGATGGTGGGGAGAGGGTCCGGCGACGGGCGGGACGAGGCGCTGACCGGGCTGGCCGACTCTCGGGTACATGGGGGAGGCGGCGGCGGCGACGGAGGGAGAGCGGGCGTAGGGAGGGAGATGGAAGTCGTAGGGGGAGTTTGTGCGGTTGTGGAAGTCCCGATCCATCGCCGACGGTCGGTTGGTATGGTCGGGTCGATCTCCGGCGCGTCCCCTCCCTACAAAGACTTCGGCTTTTTCAACTGGTTTTGTTGTTTCCGTGTCGGGAAGGAAGAAGGCGACGACTCGGGTGGAGTTGGAACCGGACCGGTCAATGTTTATTTCTCTTACGCCATCACTAACTCAGTTAAACCCATTATTTATTTATTTAATCCCCAATCTCCTCCATTCTTTTATATATATATATATATATATATATAT
>JAVDBV010002688.1:0-16062 GCA_032619315.1 Piper longum
CTCCACCACACAAAATAAAAAAAAATTAAAAAAATTTAAAAAGATGGTAGACATAAAAGTAAACCCTAATAATATTTTGTTAGATATGCATGCTAAGGTTGTTGATCTGAATTAGAGTTTGTAGGT
Source organism: Piper longum (assembly GCA_032619315.1). NCBI lineage: Eukaryota > Viridiplantae > Streptophyta > Magnoliopsida > Piperales > Piperaceae > Piper > Piper longum. Next base: position 127 of record JAVDBV010002688.1, read on the forward strand.
TGTGCTCTTGTTTTTTATATCAAAAGCAGACTATTTTCTTGCTGTTTCTTTGTTGCATATAATCTGGTCTCCTTGTATGAAGCAAATTAATTTTTGAAACAATTGTATGTTTCAATTAAGTCAACTATCTTAGAATTTTGTATTTGGCTCTGAATACAGATGAATCCTTCTTTTTGTCAATTTGTTTTAAGTTGGATGTATAGTCTCTTTTTTAATTAAACTTACATGGATTCATGTACATCTTACTCTTTTCAAGTGTGTTTAGATGCATTTACTTTGTTGTATTTTTATATCTTTTTATCTTGAAGTTGTTTTGTTAAAAAAAATAGTGACATAAGCCATTGTTGGTGGGAGGTGATTGCTTGCTGTAAGGTGTATTATTTCTAGTATAATTTTATGTATCAAAGTATATATTGGAAATTTGAATGGTTTTAGGGCAAGAGACTCTGCTCCTTTTTTGTCCTCACTGGCCAACTCTGTTCTCCCAAAGGGGACAACATCAAATGGTCATTTGATGCATCAAAGTGATTTTGCAAGTGTTGTAATTGGATGTTTTGGCCTTGATGTTCTGGGTGTCTATCTGATGCGAGAGTTAGCTCTTACTGTGATGAGGAAGGTAGAAAGAAAACAAAGAAGAGCCATGGCCTGCTATTAGCACATGGTATGGTTTAGGTGGGTATAGATTGAGTATGAATAGTGTGGGTGGTAATGCTGTGTACAGTCTCTATTCCATTTGCTCGTTAATCCATATAAAGGCTCTAAATCTTATTTGTTTGTTGGTGTTTTGGGTGTGGATTGGCTTGGAACTTTGGTTTTATTCTTGAATCAAGGATCTGTTAGAGTTTTTTTTTTGAATGTTCAAAGAGCTAGTTATGCTCTTTATGTTTACAGTAATGTGAACATATAGATGATTGAGCTTGTTCAAGGGTGTGGATTTGAAAAAAAGGTTGTCATCTTGGAAGATTGAGTATGTTGGCATTGTGTTTGACAGCAGATGGCTTGCTAGTTGACAATTTGCTAACAATATAGAAAAGAGGTATGGATTAGAGTTCGAAAAAACATTGTTTTTCTCCGAGTATGATGAAATCTATATCTTCCAACTATCTCTTTTTAATGTAGATAGCATAATTAGATGCTAATCTCTCTCATAAGGTTTAATACAAGCAAGCTCATTGACATATATATAAGCCAATATCATTATAAATGTTCAAGACTGGACTGATTTCTGCCCCGTCTGGCTCTTGATACTGAGAGAATAACCATTCTAAATCACTACTAAACTGGTGCTGAAGTGATTTTAGGGAGAAGGGAATTTAAAAATGGTGATCTATGTCATGACATTGTTGAGATAAGTGTTTGCTTGTTGGCATATGGATGATCTTATCTTGTTAAATCAACTTGTAATTGTGATAGTTTTATTGCATTAGCTCTTCTCTCACCATGATTTTTCAATGCAATCACTTCCTTGTCTTAGAGAAGCCAATCAAGTTGCTAAGTTGCTCCATATGATGATGAACTGCAATATTTTATCTTTTTAGCTTGAGTGAAAGAAGCTGCACATAAACAAATTACTGATGAACCCAGCACCTTGTCGCAAGTTGCCATGCACTGAAGCATTTCTCTACAACTTGGGAGTCTCTACAACCTCTCAATCAATTTATTTTTTGATGATTATCCTTTCAACGAGTTATACGTGCATTAATTTGTAATAGAAAAGCTATGCACATTGCATGCCAAATAGAATAGCTACGTGTTTATTGATTGTCAAGTAGTGTGGGGTTTGTCTCGTATCGATCGTAGATTATGTCGGTGAATTGTATATAAATAAATAAATAAGTCTTATTTTTTGAAGTAGTTTTTTTATTAAGAAATACCCATAAAACTTTTTGTGAGTTAGGCCCTTTTGGAGGTATGTTGGGCCTAATAGTGATACTTTTGGGTGGTTCGAGTCCGTTGGGTTCAATAATAGTATCAGAGTCAGATTGACTTTAGTGTTTACTTACGCCGATTAGGGAAGTTTTATTCATAAGTTCCACCTGAGGAATTTGTTAGGCAATGATAATTTTAGGGGTACTCAATGCCCAATGTGTCGATGTGTAAAGAGGAATTTTAGTCGTAGATTATATTGGTGAATTTTATATTAATTAATGGGAAAGCTTTACTTCTCTAATGCTCGTGACATGTTAAAAGTCCCTTTTGAAAGCGTATTAAGAGTGAGGGTTCATTTGGCCTAACAAATAGAAGATCAGTTGTAGGTACATCAATTTTTAAATAGGGAAAATACTTATAAATAGAATAGCTATGTACTTTGCAGTCATAAAAGAAACACTATAATAAAAATGACAAGTACATTAATTAATATACCCACGATGGTATGATGACTTATAAATTAGGAGAAACAAAAATAAAGGAGAAAAATATTGATGAAATGGAAAATAATAGAAGAAACTCAAAAGAGGGGAGAATTTTTCTATTCACTAAAACATTTACATACTTGTATTACATTAATCAATCTTCATTTATGTATAGAGACATTAAAAAGCTAATTTAAGGGAAAATTTAAACAAAGAAAGTTTAACTCTCATAACAAAGAAAACTTCCCTACAAATCCGTATCTCAATTTATAAAGATGCTCATACATCATGGTATCATAGGCAAATTGATTTTTCTTTGAAATATATAAACATAAATCAATTTGCATATATGAACACAACTAGAAAAAAGTAAGTACTGCAATAACTTATAATTGCAAAATATTATAAGGAAAATTGTACATTCATTTCTCTATTCGCAATGTTTATGATGAAATGGTTTGTCATGCGTCAATATTACAAAGGAAACAAACAAAAGATAATTAAAAAAAAAGATACTATACATTTTATTGCAACTTTTATGCCTTCAATTCATTGATTTAAACAATAGTAATAATAGTAAGAGTTGTTGATTTCAAGTACTAAGATTAATTTCGAATGACAATACTTCAATTCATAAAGTCCATCTTTTTTATAAAGTTCTGAATTAGATTTTCGCTTTTGATTAGTTTCAGTTGAAATTTATCAAGAAAAAAAACCCAGATTAACAGCAGATTAATTAAGTGCTCAAGGCCCATGCAAAAAGGTTTACTTATACTAATAAACAAATACTGAACTAAAATATTTATTTTGTGAGTCCTCATAACTAACAAGATTACAAGATTAATTAATTAGACTCTCGAAAACGTTTATTTTTAAACAAATAATTATGATTTATGATCGCCCGACGAAGTGCCACGTGGCAATGTATGTTAGAGGCGAGTAACGGATACTTTTCTGGCGGGAAGCCATGGCTGCACCCCTTTCCCTTCAACCCATCCCCTTCCCTCCTTCCTCCCACAGCATCCCTCCGCCCGCCGGCAACCTCATCTTCGCCCTCCCACATCTCCGGCCGCAGTCCATCAGTCACGCTATCGCGTCCCACACCAAATTCGACAAGTTTGACGGCCGTGTCGAGCAAGAACCACCGCCGACCACTCCCCCCGAGCTACCACTCCCGCAGCTCATATCCCAAGTGAAAAATAAAGAAGAAGAAGATGATGATGATGATAGGTAGCTTCTTTCTTGGTCTTGGGTTGATGAAATTTTGTCTGCTTTTTCGCTTCCTTTTTTTGTGAGATATTTTTCATGGTGAGGATAGTTTTTGGGGAGTAGTGAGCTGCCGTACGACTTGGAGGATGCTATTCGCCAGTCGGGGCGTCCTGCTGCTGCGTTTGTGACGCTTGGTGGGATGAGATCGATTGTGAGTTTCTTGGTTGTTTTTTTATACTGCACACAACTGTGAGAGGGATTGAAAAGTTCTGATCTTCTTGTTTTTTGCTGTTTTGGTTGTGGAGGTGGAGATTCTGATCCCACAATTGCAGTTTCTTGGTGATGAAGGCGCGCAAGTCGAGCTTTGGGAACTGTCGAGGATATTCTTGGAGTCGTTAATGGAGGAGTCCGGATCAAAGGTGAAGCCTAACAAGCTTGATTTTTCTTTGATGTTACATTAATTGCTCCTCTTTCCTTTGTTGTTAGACTAAGATCCAATAGCACAGATTGTCTACACTTTTAGAAATTCTGGAAGGCATATGTATATGAAATAGATTTGCAAAACGACATGATTTCTTTGTGTTAAGATATTGATCAAGAAAGCATACCAGATCTTTTGCCTCGAAATTTGACTGCAATACAAGAGTCTTCTTTGCTATGTGGAGATTTGTTCACGGTTGGGCAGATTGCAGCAGACCCAACATTCTATCTGTAAAATAAAGTGAAGCATAGTAGGTGGATGATTAGATTGAGATATCAACACTTACATCTAATTATAGTACTGAGCACAAATATCATTTGAGTATGCATTGCTTGCCTAATTGACCGATGATGAACATTTATCGTTGCAATGGGCAGCACATTTACAGTGGTGTACTCTATGAGACCTTTTCCATCAGGTGCAGTCTTCAGGTGCTACCCAGGGGGAGAATTCTTATAGCTAATAAGTGCATTATTTCGTTTTCCCTGTGGATACAAATGGGCGATCAAGAATTATGTGTTTGGAGACGTCTTTTCAGGCTATAAAAGGTGTTCCTCGATGACAAAGATAGAACAGGTCGTTATCATCTAGGGAAAGAATTTTTGAGTCGCCCAAGCCCAGAGAAATGGAGGTTGAAAGCCATTGCTTCTGCTCACATTCATGTGGTTCTTATTACCATCATGAATAGCCTTGATTTAACCACCATGACATGCTTGTAGCATCTTATTTTCATTTGCCTGTGTGTAGATGAAAAAGTTTGCGCCAAATGTCGCTAACTGTGTTTTTTCTTTTGATCCACAAAACATGCAGTATTTTTGGAGATGCATCCCAGAATTCAGAGCAGCAACAGTCCTTCGCCAAAGCTCAAGCATGTTTTCTTCTCCGGGCAGATTTATGAAAGTTATCTCAAGTTGATGCAAAGCTACACTCACTAGTAGAAGCAGGGTTTCCATGATGATATGTCACATGCAAACCCAAGGTAGAAGGTACTACGTAAAGGTAATGTATTTGTAGCTGTTATGTAAGAGCATGGATTGATACACAAAACACACTGTTTACTTCAAAGGCTGCATAATGACAACGTTTTACATATTAAGTTCAGTTTTAGTACACTTCCAATAGCAAGCGTTGGGGTGAGCAGTTGAGATTGTTGGGAACGAAATACAAGCAAAAAAAAAACAAAAAAAACAAAAGCTCACAAAATCACAGTTCCAAAACTGTAGTGAGATGATAGAGCGGAGAAATTCACAACTTAATGATGTAACCAAAAGCTTACTCACAATATAATTTACTAAGAGGCTAACAAAAAATGGCAACACCGTCTACATTTAAAAACCATTCCTCATTACCGTATATTTGCTTCCCGACTAACGGAACAATAAATTAAAACGGTCCCCTGGTTGTGCCTAATGCTTTGAATAAATTACTTTGTTGAGCAAACTAGGAGCAGCACAAAAACCAATATTTGTGCACCCCGCTGTCACCAGTCAGGACTTTCTTTTTTTGTTTGATTTTGACTTGGAGCCATTGGCATCCTTCCGTTTGTCACTCTTGCTCTTAACTTTCGGTCTTGCATGTTTTTCAGATGAACTTTTATTTGATTTAACACTGATAAGACCACTGGATGATATCTTCCCATTCTGCAAGGCATTCGCAAAATCAGCTTCTCTGTCTACAATTGCATAATGCTGTAGGAATTCTGGATCTAACCGCTCTGTCTGCAATTTCATTTCCTCCTGTATTAAATAATCCTCAAAGTCAACAACTGTCAATGAAATATATAAATTGCTTGATTGATAACTTAAATAATAAGAAGAAAATGAAAGGGAGACACACCTCAACTTGCCTTGCCCCTTCATTGAGATCATCATCAACAGAAACACCATGTTCTTTCATAATAACCTAACAGCAGATGGGGGGAATGGTCTTAAGTTCAAAATGAACCATAATTCATAAAGACCTATTCTGTGAATTTAACCTCCAACCATCTCTTAAAACTTCGAATTAGTGTCAAATGATTATAAAGTAGCATATGCAATCAACATGACCACCATGTCATAGAAAAAAGCCTCATGAACAATGGCAATAAATAGTTAAAACTTGAAAAACGGTAAAACCGCTTGATATTAATCATCAGAGACCGTCACCCAAAAAAATCATACCAAAAAATAAAAAAGGGAGACCTTGAAAGTATCTGTGGAAACAAAAGTAGCAAGCAGCTTCACATGTAGAAATTAAACATAGTTAAATCCAGCTAAATCAAGTCATGATAGGAAACATGGGCAAGAAGCAAATAATCAAGGGAATAAAGAAAGAATAAAGGGAAAATAACTAGTAAAACGTGGCTTATCATCAACTCAAATCCATAATATCCTAATCACAATGATAACAACACTCATAAACCTAATAACAAGGATAAAAAACTACAAGTGAAGCCCTGACAATTTCAAAATAGCACACTATTTCAATGCGGAATATATCCATAAAAAATTTGCACCACACCAACTTATCACGTAATAGGAAAAGGACCATTAGAAGAAGAAAAAATCAAATAAGTAAACAAATAGTACTCACATCTCTAAGACGTGGCAGAGTAGATTCTATCTCACTCGATGCAAGATAATAGAGATACTTGTAAAACTTCTTCATAACTTTAATAAACAATGATAGAATTGTTTTCCTGTCTAATCTCTTCAGCTGGCCCTGATAACAAACAATGCACAATTCACTTGATTTCCAAAAAAATTTACACCAAAATAATAAAATGGGCTCTTAGATGTATAAATCTAGAATAACTAACCTCAATGTATGAAATGTCTTGCTTCTGCAGACCAATACAGAGAAGTATTAAGGCCTGGATATTTAATAATGTGACTGGAATTCTTCCTTTAAAATATTGATCAGCCAACGTTGGAACAAGATCTAGGATCTAAAAAATCCAGACCATTAGATAGAGAAGAACTAAGAGTACCTCAACACAGATGAATCATATAATTGTGGTGCCAAAATCCAACTTCATTCATCAGCCTTTTTCATTAAAACCCATAGTTTCTCTGCTTTAATATTTAATTGGTATGAATGTAATAATCACATATCTAACAGTTTTCTGTGAATTCCTAAAATACTTATCAAACCACATAGATAAGTTGCCTTGTTAGCAGAACATATAAATAATTGCCCACATGAAGCTGGTCACCATCTTCTGCATATAGACCTACTATTCAAAAGGTTTATTTTTAACATACTAAAAATAAGTAGACGGTTAGTTGTCTTATAGATCTCAGGTAATGGACTACCGTAAATTTAAACATTACCCAGTAATTTGAAAAAAATAATAATCAGAAAATAATACAGGATGCAATTCCCTCAATAGTTCATTTCAATTAGTTGCAAGGCTTCATCATCTATTTTTTTGTCATCAAATACTACTTCAATGGATAATGGCAAATAAATTATATCTTACCATGTGATAATCTGAAAGGTTGTTAGTATAAGCCTCCAATCGTTTCATATCATATGGCGATAATATTTCCTTGGGCGACTTCAAGAATTCATCAGAGTCATTTGTGGATTCATGCTCCTTAAATTTGTGCTTCGCGTTCAAGACCCTGGATCAAATTAAAAGGATAGAAGAGAAGTAACACTACTTGACCTTTTAACTTAATTAATGCAATTAGACAAGATCAGAAAACTAACATCATGGCAAGTTTAGCGCTCATACTGCGAAAGCTAGAATCAAGAAGACGGACAAATCTTTGCCTAAAATCTGCAGCCAGGAAAATCAGAATCCACATTTTATCAGTCAGCTTAGAGGTATCAAATTTAGGCACCTATAGAATGTTCCAATTTGCAAATTACACAATAAATGGGATAAAAAATACATAGCAGAATTTTCTTGACAAAAACAATAGAACCTAGACTGCTATGTGAAATCATTACACATTCACAACAAAAGTTTTCATTACTTGGCACCAAAAGATCACATTGGGATAAAAAGAGTGTATATTAGAACTTACCATGATAGAATGGTGATAAAAAACCCGATACATCAGACAAATCATCTTTAATATCTTCATTATTCAAAGGTCTCAAGATCATGCACGTGTGTTCACCAGTCACAGCATTCTGCACCACAGATACAAGATTACATATACCACATTAGTCCTCCAAATTATAAAGTAACGGATGATAACACTCTCTTAAAGTAAACTACTTCCTCCAAATTAATGCATCAAATCATTTAGATGACAAATAAGTAGATTCAGCAAATAGAATAATCATACAGGTTTAAAGCACTTAAAAAGAACCAATGGTACTAATAGTAAAAGCATCAATTTTAAGTTATCTAAAACGGGATTACAACGGAAGCATCCCCAAGGCTACATAACTGGAATCTGGCCAATGTAAAATGGAGAAAATTTAAGTCTTGACCAAAAGCGAAACAGGTCACAAGTAAGTCCAAATGAAACACCAATGTAATGAAGCTTTTCAGGCCGTCTTTCTTGTAGGTGTACAAGCAGTGGGGGCAAATTTGTCCTTGGTTTTACATTTTCCTCAAGCAACGAAACCTGAACACATGCAAGAAGATTGTGGAATAATTAGTTTAGCACACTCATCAAATCCAACTGAATAATGATTATCAGACCATAACACTCTTAATAGACCATTTTACAGGTTCTAGTAGAATCATACCTTCTCAGCAGCATCAGTTATTTGAAGTTTCTTCTCGTCCTCCACTTCTTCTATGTCTGCCTCAGCTAAATGAGTCAACTGCCCTTCATAATACCTAGAGAAACTAATGTTAACTCTCTCGTTTGAAGAAGCAAACTTCCTTAAATTCACATTAATAACTTCAAATAACTACGTTCATCTTCAAGGCAGTTTGGTTTCCTATTTTTTATCATTTATCTAGAAAACAATTTTAAATATCATCTTCAATCAATATACAGATCATGATATGTTCCTTTTCCATTAGAGATCTAATAAAACTTCAAAACAAGCATCAAACAAGAAAAGTCATAATAAACAAGACGATGATAGACAAAAGAATGCCATGAAGATGGGATTTTTTTTAGCAAACATTGTCAAGAACAATGAGGTTTGAAAATGCTTTATCAAAACAAAGACAGATTTTGACATTCGAATCAGATATACGAAACTTCCAAGCAACCCCGAATAGGTGTTAATAAGGTTGATATTTTGTTTGCAAATACTATATCAAGGTAAGCAGAAATACATGCATGTATTTTGGTCTCCAATGTTAAATTAGAAGGCTCAACTTTTTGCTACACAAACAGCCTTAAATAAACACAAACAAAAATATCATCAGTTGTTTTCAGAGAAACAAAAAAACTAAAGATTACCTTACGAGGAGCTCTATTGCAGCAGAGCCATATCCTTGCTAAACAGAAAACAACCATTTTAGGAAAGAAAAACAGAAATAGAAAGATAATTGAGTATTGTTTCCCATAAATTAATTTTACCCCCATGGCACTTGGATGTACAGCTATACGGACAATGCGAGCACCTGAAAGACTTGGAAAAACAGTGTCCTGAAATTGTTCACTAAATTTCCATGGTATTTGATCACCATATGGTTGATGACCCTCACTTAAACTCTTAAGCACGGATTGGCGAGATATTTGTCCTTCAAGACAAACCTGTAAAAACATACATCACAAACAGGGCAGATAAGTATATGAACGCATTACAATTATAATTAGCATATATGCTTACTCTTACCATAATTTTATTTGTTATAGCCAAAACAAAACTTCACAACCAACCGCCTTATGTGTGGGCAAAATATTGGCCTTTTAGAAAGCATAGATGTGCAGCCCTCAAACTAATATAACCTTTTGTTATCAATCTAAATTTTCATTGGTTAATCGTTAATGACTTGCAAAGCTGCCACACTAACGTGATAACACATGCAAGAGATAGAGAAAGAGGAAACAAAGAGAGTTCCAACTAGAAAGAGAATAATCTGACCTGTAGAACGCATAAAATATCTGGCAGGTGATTTTTTGACTCATCAACGGGCCCTGCAAATGTACACATTTAAAAAAAAAAGAACAGGATTGCATTCCCAGAGCTCGCAAATTGCAACCAATTCCACAAGATCAATAGTTTCAATCACCACAACCAGTAGCTAATTAGGAAATACATACCCAGCAAAACAAATAAATGATGAGCAGGGGCATCTGCCATCAATTGCAAATCATTAGGAGAATTTTTGTAGTGTGAAGCAACATAAAGGGTCATCATCCTCTACAACCAAAAAGTAAAGACATCTAATTAATCCCAAAATTCAGATATTTATTAGCAACACAACTAAATCTCAACTGTAATTCACAGATAAAGGTACCTGCAAAAAAATCTCACTGTCTTTATGATAAGAGAACAATGTATCTCTATTAACATAGTAGAGATCACACTTATCTGGAAGTGGCAACCTATTAATTGGGCAAACATTAGGAGAAATGGAATGATAGCAATATCAATTCTACCTTGTATGATAGTCATACTAACCTACTAAGAATTGGAATTGAGTTTGTAACATCCAAACAGAGCAAGCCATTAAGCCAGGATTCTACTGGATCACCAGGAGCATATCTAATTGATTCATTCAATTCCACCTTCGTAAAAGTCCTACCTGCAGCAACAATCCTCTCAAAGTGAAGTGAGACATAGACACACACAATGAAGTATCGCCCAAACTGAACGAAACCCATTAGCCTGTTGAACATATCTTTTCAGGATATTAACTACAATTTGCAGCAATGTTAGTTATATTTATGCTCCTGCATTATCTGTATCTTCTCATCTGGTAAACAGAATATCGATATTGTTTTTTGTGCTGACAAGGGAGATCTCTCTACAATGTCATTAATACAACATCAAGGAAGTTTTGACTCTTATATAGTAACCTATATCTTTGTTCATTGCTGAATGCCAGAAGAACAATGAAGGAGACTACCAAAACATATTCTTCTAGCATAAAAATGGAGTAGAAATAACTGGTTTAAAAAATGATGAAAAAAAAAGGAGCAATTTTTTATCTTTCCAAGAAGACAAAAGAAAAATGGTGGGCATTCAAGGGGATAGAAGTATAAGAAAATAACCCACAGTAGCTTGGGCATCCACAGCAAAGACTAGAAAGATGATGATTAATGCTTTATGTGTTGGATAGGAAGCATTGTTGTCTGATTTTCTTTGAATCGAGATAAAATAATGCCCTCGCCAATGCAAAATAATAACTCAAGCAATTTTCCAGATATCTTAGCTTAAAAAGTAAAAAAAACCAAGCTCCTAAAATTTGGTGAATAATGATTAATCATATTATTTCATTCAAGACAAAATTAGATCATTGCAAACAAAATGTACATATCACATACACTGATTGATTCCCACCAGAACCACGAAACAAATCCCATGTTGCAAAGATTTGTTTCATGCGATCAAGTGATGCAGGAATAGTGAGTTTTTTTTTTTACTTTTAGCTCCAACCGACCAAAGTTCAGTAATTTAGAGTTAGAGATTCCACGAAGCTCAGTGACAGGCCCCACACATCTAATCATGTATCACTTTCAATTTTAAGGTGTGGTTTTGATCCATGACTCTAAGAAACTGTTGGGATCTAGCTTTAATCGGCATTATCCAATGAACTTGATACCATGAGCATTAAGCCTCCAACTGCATTTAAGGCAATAGTGGTGGGCATCGTGGTGCACAATAACAAAGCTTAGATATTACTTCAGTGCAATAAGGAATCAAAGCTTCAGACAATTTAAAACAAATTTGGCCCACAGTAAACCTAGGTTACAAATAAGTGCAAAAAAAGATTATATTATTTCTAAAAACATGACAAATAAATTACCTGACAGACTAGCATTTGAACCATTGACAGAACTCTTGCTTTGATCTTCTAACTGTTGCAAAAGCTTCAAAGATAAAGATCTCCCAGTGCCTTCATAACTTCACAAAGAAAACAGTCATTTAATAGTTGAATGCTAAGCAAGTAATTTATGCAAGAGTAAAACCATTATTTGTAGTTAAAATGAACCATCCATAACTCACACGATAAACCAAAAAAGATTATACCCATTCACAGTAGAAGACAAAAAAACCAAATATGGTCCAAGCAACGACTTCACAACCGGCAATGGAATAGCAGCTGCCTCATCAACAACCAAAAGCTCCACTTGAGAGAGCTTTTCATGATCATTAGGTTGAATATACTGCAGAGAAACATACAAATTACAAAAGATTACATAAGGACCACTTAAATACAAAATATGTAAGTATCCACCATTTGTGTACAAGGACACCAAGTGCAGTCATAATTCATAGAAAAAAATAATTATTTCAGAAAGAAAAAAAAATGGTAGATAAAAGAGTGTGAATTCATACAATATTTATGTGAAGAATAAATCTCATCATAAAAAGCGCAGTGATATTTCATGCCTGACCTGAATAGTCTGCCTATGCTGCTTGTAGATATTGATTCTAACAGTCGCTTTCTTGAAATCAGGATTCACACTCTTTACCACGTCATAGTTAAGATGCTCCTGTAAATAGTAGGCAAAAGAATTGATACATTGATATAGAGCTCTTTTAATTGGAGAGAAAAAAAATTTGGTGAAAGGGGAGAATCACTAAGTTAATTCTCTAAAAGAGACAGAATACCTCTATCGCAAACAAAAAATAACCAAGCTTCCAATCACAATGATGAGAAACCATCTATTTTTACACACATCACAAGAAATTCTAACCCCAATCGACTTAATAATTCAAATCAAATACAACCAACACATACTACTATAAAATTCCTAGAAATTAGAGAATTATGTAAAACTCCACAAACATAATTAATCAATAAAAAATAATCTACCCACTATTGATACATATCCTAAAATGGGAATGCTTTTAATAGGAACAGAGTTCTTTATTATGATGAAACAAATTACCGACACTAAATGCTGAGAGCATTAAATCACACAACAACACTCACATGAGGTAGCACGTGCAGGCAAGTGACAGTGAGGAAAGGCTAGCCCATCATCACATAATAAAAAGGTAGAGATCATATATGTCATATAAAATAGTGTCAATGATTAAATTTTTGGAATATCTTTCATGAGTATCCAATACCACTCTCAGGTTTCTCCTCAGCTAATTGTGTTCTTAAACTAAAATTTTTGATTCGTGAGAATACCAGCAAAAACGAATGTATGGATATACCTTATAATCCAAGGCATCAAATCCCTTACACACAAATTCGAACAGAGTTTTCACATTATCAGGACTTGGTGCAGTAACATATATATTTGAATACCTGAAAAACAACAATCAGTTCAAAACCGCTTGTAAGAAAATCAAATTTTAAATGAGAAAGCCTAAATTCAGTATAATGACCCTGCAGCAACAGCCCCTGCTATGGCTAAACCTAAAGCAGCTGACTTGCCACGTCCACGGCCAGCAAGCAAAGCAACTGTGCTTCGTAATGCCTTGTCCAAAATAGCATCCATAAAGTTCATCAGAGCTTGACCCTACAAAACAAGTCCGCCTCTCGTAACCATATTTTCAGAAAGGATAAAAAAAACTAATTAAAGCAATTTCAAACCTGATCCAAGGTACAACACTTTCCAAGCAAGGGACCAACAGGAAAAGTACCAAGAAGTTGTTCTTTAAGACTTCTTAACTCACTCTCCCCCTTAGATAACTGCTCAGAATCCTTCAGCAGAAAATCAAGAAACTCAAATTTACAAAAGGTTGCCATTTATTTAGACCCAAGAGTACAATACCATCTGTAGTCCCAAGCACATCTACCCACCTAAATAAACTAATTCTCATATGTAAAGTAGCATATAACTGGCTGGCTGATAAGTCGGCCAACTATTTAAAGGGAAAAATGGTTCTTGGTTCAAGCATAGCTGTCACTAACTATTTTCTAAAATGTAGATGAACTTCTTGACTGCATGTTGCCATCAAACCTTCAACTAAGCTATCATAATAGATAAATACAATAAAAGTGGAATTTTCTTACAGATGAAAGTAATGTTACCTCAGTCACTTGTATGGGAATAATAGATCTCATATGGGATGAAATAGGCAAAATGTTAAGCTCATCATCCATGACCACACATGCTTTGCATGACGCGAGAGATAAAAGAAAGCGCTCATTAAAACGTGCAGTTGCCAAAGAATGCGACTCTGTTCGAAACCTCTCATGCACATCCTAAAGCAAAAGCAAAAAAGAATATGCCATTAAATTGGAGAATCTAAGAGAGCTTCAGAAGCAATGGAGTTCACAGGCCTGGGTTGAAGTGCTCAATGTAAACTTAGTGGAAAAATGATCCATTACAACTGTCAAGCTGAAGCATTTTATAAGGTCCAACATCGCATATAATTTAAGACTACAGTATGAATACACAAACAAACAAGATAAGGAATTGAACCATCCAAATATTCTCCAAAGGCACTGAGAAAACTTAATCCTTGTCTCATGAGCTGAATCTGAATTTTGTCATACAGTATCGTGATTGCAATTCCCAACAATTGGTTAAGGAGAAATGATAATGAATGAAACTGCAAATATAATAAAAAAAACTTTCTTTTCTATCAAAACATTAATTTAATCTCATTAAACCAACCTCAAACAAGACCATATCGCATAAAAATAATCTTCCAAAAACAAACAATGCTTTACATACAAATATGTGAGTATTGACAGGTCATTGCTCAGTTAAGTAAATAAAAAGAATCCCACATATAATATTAAAGCTACTATGAAAAAGTAAACACTAACCATAACCATAGTGTAGAGACTTGTAAGAGAAGAAAGGGATCGAAGAAGCAACAGCACGACCCCACCACCCTCAACTGTTTCAATAGTTCTTGCAAGAAGATTTGGCGTTAAGGCTTCAAAATCCTATCAATCAACATGCAATTTGTCATTACCAAATGCTCATTGCACAACCATATTGAAATCAGGTGCTAAAGGTATTCCACCTGAAGAATGCACATGCCAAAGGTATTGCCAAGAACTCTCTCGGAATCTTTGTATAGACAATACGTGATGCCGACACTCTCAAGAAACAAAGCAAATGAATCAGCCTTTTCCGGATCCAACGTCCCCCTTCGGATGTTCACCTTTATTTGTTTCTGACGCTTCTTCTTGTGACTATAAAATTAGTTATTTCTTGTGTTAAACGAAAAAAAAAAATCAAGTTAGCCTAGTTCGCAAATTTGGTTCGCATAGTTGCACGGTAAGTATTACAAGTCAAATTATAAAGTCAATTAGTCTTATTAATCCCTGCAGAAAAATAAAATAACATCTTCCAAATTCAATTACATTTAACCAGGCATCTCACCTCACTTAAAAAGCTGTTGAAGACATTTTAATTACAATTATAATTGACACACATTTTTTGTTTATTACTAACGAAAACTAACCAAAAATCATAATCAGGGCATGGCACACTGACACTAACCAAGCAACACAAACCTGCTAATATCCAGCTTGTCCTTATAGCACCAAAGAACAGTAGGGCGGGACTTGGCGGACGCCTTCGTAAGCATATAGTACAAATTGACAACCTGCCAGGCACCAAAACCAGCACAAAGACCGAATTTTTATTCTAAAATCAACCAATAAAGCACACGAGAATACGAATTCGAGCCAAAAAACGCCCGCCAAAAGCATTCACCTGGTCGCGGTACTTGTCGCCGACGATGACGAACATGGAGCGGTGCCTCGTCTTGACGCCATTCTCGATGAGCGTCCGAATCCGCTCGTCCACCTTCTTCCTCATCCTCCTCCCTCCGCTCCAGATAAGGCAAGCACAGTCCCAGTGGAGCCGTCGGCGTTGCGGCGGCGGCCGAGCGGGG
>JAVDBV010002689.1:0-12411 GCA_032619315.1 Piper longum
ATTAAAGTTCGGCTCGGCTCGTTTTATAACGAACCAAACTCAAGCACACCCCTGCTCGGTTCGGCTCGACTCGTTTACACCCCTACTTTTAGGGGACACTCTCTCCATTTTATGTCTAAAATTTTATCGTGATTTTTTTTAGTGTGACTTGGTAGACATGACATTCATCTAGTATCTCATGTTAAGTTCCGAACATTTCAGTCATGCATCGAGATAATTATTTTCCATCTTAAAACGCCGAGAGTAGATTCAGTCGAGCTAGGTTCTGGTTAACTGACTTAATAGGGCAACCCGTAATGTTTCGATTCGGTTCGTGAGTGAGCCGGATTTGAGGTGTTACATGTGCACATCGAGTAAGTCAAGTTGAGTTTTACTGAGTCCAAACTCGGCTCATTTGATTTCGAATCAGAGTCGAATTAAAAAATATTTGAGTTGGTTGGAGTTTGAGCTAGCTTGATTCATATTTACAGACACTCTTTCTTCGTATAAATCATGCTAAAACATAATTTATAATTAAAATCGCTCAACTTCAACATAATTATTGCGTACAAAAGACAATTTAACCATGCACTTTTATTTAAATTTGTTATCATATAATGACATTTTATAATTTAATTTAATTTATAAAAAATAAGATAAATACAGTAAAAAATCTTATTTCTTATATAAAATATAGAACTTCAAGTTGAGTAGCCATAAGCCCAAATGTGTTATATTCAATAACTAGTTAATGTTTGATTCGAGTTTTTTAAATCGAGTATTAGGTTAGCTTGAGTTTAATTGAACTTTGAACTACTTATCGCTTAAATTGGCATGGGAATTAGAAAAAGATGATGAGCCAGTAAGTTTCTAATTTCACAAGCTTATTCACTCCTACGCTTTTTATTTTTAAGTGTCGCCTCCACTTGTCGTTGGGAATCGAAGGGACTACTAAGGGTGCAAATGCAATTTTTAAAGCCAAACTCCTAAAATGTTCAGGTTTGGATCTTTGATATTGTTGGGTCGGGCTTAAGTATTACAAAAACTATACCGAACCCAACGGGAACGTGGCATCATAGACTCTTATTTCCTCGCCGGGCAAATATCATCATAAAGATTTAAAAAATTCGACATCAATATTATGAAATGAAATATAAATCCTTAGATGGTATTTATTTAGTTTAATATATAGTGATGTGGAAACTTAAGGCGATCTGGAGATGGATGGGTATCGAATTGGCGATTGAATAAGTTTGATTGTCTTTGCTTCTTCAGCGGGGCGGGCGAGGAAATAAAAGAAGGTTGATACGAAAAAAAACAAATAAAAAAAAATTCTTATCATTTTTTCTCATTTATTTAATTTGAGAGAAAATAAAATTTATAAAGGAAAAAAAATAAAAATAAAAATAAAAAAATTTCTTATTATTTTTTCTCGTATATTTGATTTTAGAGAAAATAAAATTTACAAAGCATCTTTCTCTTTTGCTCTCATTTCCTTGTATTTTTAATGGATGTTATCGAAACTAATTTCATTTTCTTACTTTTTTCATAAACTAAACACACAAAAATGTAAGAACAGGATATTTTTTTCACACTTCTGTTCTACTTTTCACAATCCAAAAATGATCATGCAATTTGCTCCTCGCCTTTTGAACTGATCTCTTAAAAAAACTCTTCATTTTATGATTGATCTTACTTATTTTTTTTTTTAAATCCCACAATGAGATGCCAGTATCTGTACTTGTGAGGCCCACAAAATAAAAAAAAATAAGGGAAAAAAATAAAATGAAGTGTTAGAGATTGGGGAACATGACATAAGCTCCAACGAGACACATTGAATCTTAAACAAACACTATGAATAGTTATAATTATATTCATTTTATATAGCTGGGCTAAATATTGTTACTTTATTGTCTGTTACTCCGCTATGTACATGTCTATTAATAAGCTAATGGATATTTTTAAAGAGTAGTATGGACTTGCATATGGCATAATTTTTGTCCAAATGATAATTGGACATGACAGTGGCCACATATATGACATTTCTGCTATTGTTCATGTTTGTTAACAATAATTAAAGAAGATAAAATTATGGAATATTTGTCAAAAATTTTCTATATTTGTAACTAATTATATGCATCACTTCCACATTTTGGGAGACTTGCCTGGATTTGTAATTGATTATATATGGAAATTTCATTAATAAAATTAATATAAATGTATTAAAATCCCACTAATAATATATGATCCAATATTTATAAAAAAATTTATTTACTTTATTGTCTGCTAGTCCGTCTGTTAAATCATTTTTCTATAATGGATTGACATGACATTAGTGAAAAATGTCCAAGTAGATATAGACGGACATGGATTATTTTAAAATTAATAAACATGGCACTAAATACTCTTAAACCGTATCCACGAGGTAAACAATAATATAATGTTTTTATCTGATGATTGTTATTTTCTTTTGCCCTAGTATTTAAATAAATATTTTACTAGAGTTTTCATGATGTACTTTTTTTCTAGGGGCAAATGCTTAGACGGACTAATTGATCTAGTCTAATTGATAATCAAATTGTCTTGTTATGAGGTAATTGCTCTTGGGGTAGTAACAAATACATTCACATACAAGGCCTGGGTAAATATAATGTTCAACCTAGTTCATTTATTAGTGTCACTTTTAATTTATCTAAAAGATAAAAATGCTAAAATACTTTCATGGGTAGTAGACCTATTGGCTTCTTGAAATGGTACAAAAGGTAGTGTTTTACTTTTTTGCTTTAATGAAATCCTATGTAAAGATGGTAATTGTTGAATTAATATTTACTAGGCATAGATGTTGTGTCATGGGTGACCTATATTAGAGACAAATTTTGATTTAAAGAATAAACTCCAAATTGAATAAGATAAGGTATAGTATGATTTTAAAGATAAACTTTAATTAAATAAAGAGATAAATTATAATTGATTTTATAGATAAATTCTAAATTGAATGAGATGATAGGATATTATTTTATAGATAAAATTTAATTAGATTAAGAGGCATATTATAATAATTGATATATTATTTTTATTTTAATATATTTTGATTGATTGAATCCCTAGCTTTCTACATCAAAGTAAGAGTTGAATGAGGTGATATTGAGAAGGAACACAAAGGAAATAAATACATCAATGGAAAGGCATCTAAGGGCATTACTAACCAAATTTGGCCTATTTACTGTTATTTGGTCACGGTCACTATGAGCCTATGACCGATAACGAGCAACACCCGTCCATCTCTGCACTCGTTTTAGTTAATCGGTCCTACAGGAAAAAAATAGGCGTTGAAGGAAAATGGGTAATCGGATCCACTGCTCCTGAGAGCTCCTCCTAGTGAGCTCTCATGGCCGCGAACTTCAAACCCTGATCCCCACCGCGTTCCTCCCATGGCGATCGCTCTTCACGAAAAGCAAGCCTTCCTGCTCCTTCAATACCCTTCATGCTTCCGATCTTTATCCTTCGGCTTCCTGGTAAGATTTTTATGATCTTCCTTCTTCAACCGACTTCTACTCTTATTAATGTTATGGGGTAGTTTCGACTCTGTTTTGTTGATTTTAATCTCGTTTGGGTCGTTCGCAGCGGCTAGCCCACACCTTATGGGAGAACGTGGAAGTGGGTAAGCATGACATTGGGCAGGTTGCTTCTCCTTATGATTGGTCTCAGAGCAAAGGTGACAAATTTTTTACCTTTTTCTTTTTTACAGGCATAGTATTGATTATAAAATATTTGGAGTGCGTGTATCGACACAGCCTAAGTGTAAACTGATGGTGGCCTAAGTCAATCTCTTCTTCAAAATGATTGATCCAAGCTGGATAGATGACTTAGGCTTAGGCTGGATCATTATGAACGGTATCATAGCCAGTCAACTCGGTATTGCATAAGATGGTTGGCTGGACTGGCCATGCAACTAGACTCATGGGCCAAGTGTAGGCATTTCCTAATATGGGATGATTGTGATATCTCTAAATTAGTCTTATGTGTAATAATACCCATTGGGGTATGATCTGATTTATTAGTGGCGATAGTCCATAAATCTTCAACTTTTTAACCCCTTCTAAAGAAATGACGAGGCCTTTCAGTTTGCAGTTGGGCCGGTTTTGGGTCTTTATAGTGCAGCGTAATGCTCAGTGATAGAGAAAACTCAATTGCCTGGCTTTGAGATTGATGTTTTCAAATTTAACACGTCTGTAATTGCTGTAAAAACATGCCTTTATATACTGTGTAGGTTGCTTTGATGCTGCCGCTTCAAAACCGTTGGACTCAGTGGCGTTGGGAATAAAAAGACAGATGATTTCAAAACCTATATGGACCGTCTTGAATCATCTAAGGAGAAAGGGTACGTGCTTGTCATCCATGTCACATTACGTATTTTGACATCTCAGCTTTTTTTGTGTCATGCATGAAGCTGATTATTTTTTTATATTTTCCTTGATCAAGGCTAACAACGTCTAGATTCGCCATTCATTTACAGGGCATAAAGCCTATCTAGTTGGTGGATGTGTAAGGGACCTTGTTTTGAGTAGAACACCAAAAGACTTTGATGTGATTACAACTGCAAAGCTCAGTCAGGTTCTTTCTGGGCCCTGTATTTAGACATTGATTTACATTCCTGGACAACCTCTCTTCATTCATGAAGAAACTCCAACTTGTCTGTCAGATCAAGAAACAGTTTCGCCGGACTCACATTGTGGGACGTAGATTTCCAATATGTCATGTAACAATTCAAGACACAACAGTAGATGTTGGTAATTTTCTGGCTGCTCATTTAGTTTCCCTTGTAGAGGATCAAACACTTTTAAGTAATTTTACTTGTTTCTTATGAAAGGTAGCTAGTTTTGAAACTGAAAGTGAGATTGTTAAGGAGACGAAAAACTTTCATCTATCTCAAATTCCTTGTAACTATGATCAAACAACTTTTCTGCTTTGGAGAAGCAGTATGCGACGTGATTTCACAATTAATAGGTATTTTTATAAATGAAAGTATGCTCCCATCATTGTGATTGTTGTATTTCAACAATTTTCTTTGATCATCAAGTCAGGGTTTGTTTTTAATTTTTTCCCTGGACAGTCTGCTCTATGACCCATTTTCAGAAAAAATATATGACTATGCGGGTGGTTTAAGAGATTTGAAGATGTCTAAGGTGAGTCCAGTGTACTATTCTGTTAGTTATTGCTATCTTGGTTTTTGTAGTATTTTTCATGTTAGCATATATTGGTCTACATTATTATACATTTTTGCTGATAAATATGACCTTCATGTACTCTGGCCTCAGTTGCGAACCATAATTCCTGCACAACTGTCATTCAAAGAAGATTGTGGTGAGTTTGTTGGTCAATTAATGTTGCTCTATATGTTCAACTCTATGTACAAGATTCTTATCTCTTCTGCAGTTTATATACTTCTAACACTTAAAACCACGTAGTTGTGTTGCTTTGATATGTGGACCAAAAACATGTCTTCATGCCGATAATCTTAAATGATATGTGTCTTGCAGCTAGAATATTACGTGGTCTACGATTTGCTTCCCGTCTAGGCATGAGTTTCACTAATGATGCTGAAGCTTCAATTCGAAATCTTTCATCATCTATAGTAAAATTGGACAAGGTGGTGCTTATAAGATTCTCTTATTTGACATATTACAGAAACAAAGTTTGCACTGAGTGCCTAAACAAGAAAATTTCTTTTTTCTTTGTAGGGTAGATTGATGCTGGAAATGAATTATATTTTTGCATATGGAGCTGCTGAGCCTGCTATGTTCTTGCTAAAAAAGTTCAAACTTCTTGATATCTTACTTCCACTTCAAGTAAGTAGAAAGGTTTTTTTTTAATGAGGCTTAATAATACATGGTTTACTTATAATTAAGTCACAATCATTGTCTTTGACAGGCAGCTTATCTTTCTCAGCATGGCAAAAACTCATCTGCTCAAAGGTCATCCATGCTGATGGTATATTTCTTATTGTGTCCATTTTATGGACTGGCATCAATTATGTCATTGCTGCTTTTTATCAAAGGTTGTTTTTGTTCCCGCGTTCTTTACTTGCTTTTGATTTTTTGTTATAGAAACTATTTTCTAACATGGACAAACTGCTTGGCTGTGATCGGCCTACCTGCCAAAGTTTGTGGTAAGATGGTTCCTTTTTTCTTTCTGTAAGAATTGATTTGAAAATCCTTGTTTATCTTAATTTGTAAGCTTTTATCTGTAGAAAATAGATAGTGTGCATTTGGCATCATGATCGAGTGCATATATGGCTATAAGTTTTTAGCAAATAAAATTTAACATAAATAGATGAAACTATTGACATGCCGGATAGCCTCAGTTCCATTAACAAAAGGTGTAGAGAATGAACTGTAATTTGCAGTTAATTATCATGAAGTCTGATTCCACTTAATTACATTGGCTGTGTCTGCTTATCAACATATGTTGCATCCAAGTGTTAGCCAAAACACGTTGAATGCATAGCATGATCTACTTTGGAATTGAAGATTCTACTTTAAAGAAATTCCCATGTGAATGGGTTTTTTCTAACAGCATTATCTGGTTTTACTGCATATGATTTTTGTCATCAATTAAAGTGTGAAAGCGAATAAATGGTGATTGTAATGATGATAATTATTGGAATTTCTACTTGGAAAACGTCTTAGGTGTTTCAAGTTTTGGCCGCCTGATCTCCAGTCTTTGTTAGAGTTGACAAGGCTGCCATTTGTACAAGAAATTGCCCCAAAAAAAAGTTATCCTAGCTTTGTTAACTTTTGCAATGTATTAACTATGATTTTTCTAGCTGATTATCATTTTTATTTAGCCAGCCTTTGTTGTGTAAGAAAATTCTCAGATATTTTGATTTCTAAAAGATTTCTCCTTTTCCACGCTTCACAAGTGGGTGTTTCAATTTCTACCTCATGTGACTTTTGTGAGCCATAAAGGTGATCCATTTATTCATGTTAATTCATTCTCTGTGTTGTATGATGTAGGATTGCTTTACTAGCATTTCACATGACATTGATTAATCAACCTCAAAGGGCTTCTGTTATTTGGGCTTTCTCATCTGTTTTGTATTATGGAAAGTGGAGAAAAGCTGTTGATTCTGTAATGGAGAAATCCCAAATGCTGCATGGATTCTCTCCTGAAATTCTAAGAGACTCCGAAACCACCTCTTCTCAGTCTTTGGATGAAGATGTTTCCCACTTAGCTTGTTCGGTGAATGATTCAGTGAACATGCTTGCTGGCCGTCAACCATTTTCTGAATGTTTGCTGAAATATCTTTCATCAGCATGCTCTCCTCCATTGGTAAGATGGATTAAAAAAAATGATAGGAAAACACTGTTCATTTTTGCAAAGGACCATTCTAAATCTGAAGTAGCTATACCTGTTGTTGTTTTCTATTATGTGGAATTGTATTCACATTTTGATGACAAACATCTCCATAAGAACCCTACTCCACATATTGCTCTCATCATAAATCAGCCCCAATAGATGAACAACAAGTTGAAGAAGGTTTCCAATCATCCTAAGGCGACTAAAACATACTACAGGAAGAGAACAAGAAGAAGTTGCCTATTTGAAGTTTAGCAAATGAGTTTAATTTTGTAATTTAAGAGTTTCTAGTTTCTTTATAAGTTGGTTCCTATTTTTATCTGGAGTCTTATTTAGTTAGTCTTATGTTTATACTTAAACTAGGAAGATGTTTACATCTATAAAAATAACATTTAGGCTTTTGAGTCACAGATCAGAGAAGCAAAGTTTATATCTTCTTTATTTTGTTTACCATTTAGTTTTTTTCCCCCTTCCATATCCCACTTCTTTACCTTGCTATCTACATCAGGAATTTAAAAACAATTGAAGCTCAATCTTTTAGAGTGGGTACAAGCTTTGCCAGTTTCTCTACATACCAGCCCTAAGACTTATCGTTCCTTTTATGACCTCATCATATTTGTTTGATTTATGAACTATTCATTTTAAGGCTTTGCTTTATTCTCATCGGAGCTTTTATTTAAGATTCATATAGTTTAAAAAGTTTTGTTATTTTCTCGTAGAGAATTATATTATAAGGTTGTGAGTGGAAGATCTTTTAGTTCAGTGGAATCATTTGTATTCTAATTACGTTCTACTTATGAAATCGTTGAGTGGATGAACTAGTTAATTGCTGTGCACTTTTTTTTGCCTTAGAGGAAATGATGTCTTTTCTGGGCTTCAATATGTTCATGTATGTCATAGTCATGTTTTATATATTCATTTATGATATATTTGTCATTTTGTTGTTGCAGTTTCATATCGCTCCGAACTCTGCCATAAAAGTTTCTAAACTGTTCAATGATTTGGTGACCAATATCAAATGCTACTCTATAGAAAGGGACAGTTCTGACATCAATTATAAGCTTCTGGCCAGAGGAGATCTGGGGGAAACTAGGTTTGTCCTGGGGAAAGTTATCATGGACACCATGTATTGTCAAAATTTGCCTATACGAGTGCAGGATTCATCCATGGAGAACAATAGTGGCGGTAGACTGTCTATGTTATTTAAGTAAAGTGAAACAGTACGCAACACTCTCCAGATAGCATATACCTTTAGAAAACTGGTGGGGGGTATGGATTTACAGAGAGACATTATCTTAAAGACCAAGTCGGGTAGAATGACCTGAATGTCTGGTACATGTCACTTGGGATGTATCCATCAATGGGAAGACCATATTTTGAAGACAAGGTGGGAAGACTTGACCAAATTTCTGGTACATGTCATAAATAATGGAAGCAAGGCTTCTGCTATGATCCTCATTAATGTGATCGTTCCTCCAAGGTAAACTTGATTCTTTACCCCCGAGCCCGGAACAGAAACTGCATAAGCTGCTACTTGACTCCGGTCTTATTCTACTTTCTATTTTCTTCTCTTTTCTTAAAAAATATTGAAGAGAAATTTTAGTGATTGTATTTTAGTTTGTATGCAACAATGTAGAATAGAGATCAATTTTTTTAGTGAAAGAGAGCATCCGTATATCTAGAGATGAGAGTTCACTAAGGAGTGGAATGGGGGAACCTTGACCCCTCACCTGCCGCCTTTTCTATCGTCGCCACCAGTAATCGTCGGGCGACCTCTTCCCCCCTCCACGTGCCAGCGTGGTCGTCCCCCCTCCCTTTCTTTGTTGCCCCTCTCCATTCCGTATCAGCTTCGATCATCCCACCCCATTTGACCTTCTCTTCCCATAATTTTTGCTAGCACCGCCCTACCGAATGGAGCCGACTACTGGTTGAGGTGTTGAAGGTCAGTTTATTTTCTTTCATGTTGTATCAAATTTGAGTTTTATCGTCTAATTATGTCTGTAAATGCAATGTGTATTCTGTCTTTCTTGTTTATTACGAGGATTTGAATTTTTGTTATATCAAATTTAATAGTCTTTGTTTTTTTCAATCGAGTGCTCTTAATTTTTTTCCGTTCAGGTTCTATTTTTCAACTGTCATTTGCAATTTGTAAATTCTGTGCCTTAGTTTTGAATTTGGGTTTGGGCTGTTACTTTATCAAATTTAATTATCATTGTGATTCTTATATAATTTATTTTTTTACTATGGCTCTTTTTGATGATCATGCCATGGCTGGAATCTTTTGCAGGTCATGTTTCAATATACATTCATGCATGCAATTTAATTGAGGTTTAGTTGAAAGTCTCCATTGAAGTTATTATTAGGCACTCGGTGTTGCGTTTTGAAGTTGTAATGCATTATATTGTTATGTTGCTTGTTGAAGTTGTAATGCATTATATACCAGGTTGTAAAAATAGTTTAAAATGAAAAGGTTTAGGTACTAAACTGAACAAGATTATTGACATGCTTAGAACTCTGCGATATCAACCTGTAACTGACGGTAAACAATGCATGTTTTTTCTCTCTCCTGCCGCCCGTGATCTAGTAGATGGACTTCTGATTTGCAAGCCAATTGCTTTGAGAGTGAGCAGAAGCCAAAGAACTATTGTCATATGAAATTTGCAATCACTGCTTCATGAAATTAGAAATTATTCGTCCATAAATCCAATTGAACATATCATAAACAAAATTGCATTTACCAGGGATAAAAACCAACTTTCGAAAATTAAAGATAAACGGAACATACATGTAATTGTTGTCTGCAATCAAAAGCACTGCATGGTATCTTAGGATAAATTGTTGAATTTTTTAAAATTGGGGGAAGACATTCTTGTTTGTGGATTTAAAACTTGTGCACCGCATTTATTTCTCATTACTGCTTGTGATAGTCTAGCTTAACAGTTATCTTTGAGTAACTTTTAGTAGTAGTGTTTGGTTAATTACAAAAATTTCAAGAAATTTATGGTTCTTTAGCTCCAATGGTAGAGATTCCTTCTCCGAAGGGGACGGTGGTTCGAATCCACCAAGAACCTTCTCATTTAATTTATAAATGAATATGGAAGTTCAACAGTTGATTCTATGTAGCTAGATTTTTATTTACTTGGTTTGTTCCCAATAATCCACCATGTACAAACAATATATATATATTAAAAAATGCATTAGACTAAAGTGTGAAAATAATAGGTATGCCATTGTTGCTTGTATTTTTGTACAACTATTGCTTAATTTCTTTATCGATACTTTCCCTCGTAACTGGATCTCCTGAATTCGTTGCTCTATCAATCAAATATTTGAGTATAGCAGCCTGTCAGCTCTAATAGGGTAAAGTAAAGCAGCTATTAACTACTCTCACAAATAAACCAACAGGAACATCGATCCCTATTCAAATTAGCAAGCTGATAAGAAATAAAAATTAACTTCAAAATTGGCAAGGAATAAAAATAGAATTTTGTGTATGTCAGCACTTGGTGGACTTGAACCACCGCCTCAAGGGATGAATACCCTCGTGCTCTTCCCATTAAGCTAAAGGGCTATTTAAAAGATAGAATTACTTTAACACTCATTAGTTCCTCGATTGTAAGGGGTCTTGTACATGATGATAAAAGTATTTAATCTTTTGAAGCCAACCATGGAAATACTTTGGAAGGAAAAAAGATCAAGAACTATCTCAGTTGTATTTGGAGTGTCCAAAAGTATCTTCATAACAGGGCTTGCATGCTTATCCATGGCTACTTGAATATAGTAGTTTCTCATTTCATAAACCTAATCTTTTTTGTAGCAACTTGAAGACTATAGTTGCTGCAAACCAATGTCAAAAAAAAGTATTAGTTAATAGCAAGTGAAAAGTTTATGCTTTTAATGACACATTGGTGATCAAGCCATACCGAAATTTGAAATTTGTACGTGGAAAGGTATAATGAGTATTTAGCAGTCAAGCAAAATAATCAAGATTGATCAAACAGTTTTTTAATTACATAGACCCATTTAGATAGGTAAATGATATTGATAGGATGTGGGTGACATGCCATCCGATCATAAAGACGGACTAGATGAAACACCTAATTGGAAACCCTGCTCCATTTGCACCCTTCTTTGCCGCTAGCCTTTTGACGCCCCCGTCATGCCACTCAAGTTGAACTCTGCCGTATTCCCCTTCAACGGCTCCATAGACCCGCGAATGCTCCAGCCTGGTTGCCATTTTCCTCCCTGCCTTGTGTGCCTTTACCTACGGCATGTAGTAGGTTGGCAAGGGCAATAAAATTTGCCGATCCGTGTATCCATTCACTTCCTTGTTTCCTATTTCACTTTATGCATGCTATTAAATTTGTTTGCATTTGATCCGCCATTGCGGGCAAGACCTGGCCGTCCCCTTACTAGATCTAGCCGAGGGACGGGTAGTGGCGGGCAAATTTGGTCGCGCCTTGAATTTTTTTTTTTTCTACCATTGCTGGAGCTGGCTGCTGCTAGCCAAGTCTAGCTAGGTCTGGCCAACATCACACCTCCAAATGCCGACACCCCCACCCACTACCCTCGACCCCTGATCTGCCACCCTAGATGTGCCGACACCCCCTTGCCGATCCTGATGCAACCTAGCCACCCCAAATGCCCACGTCCTTAGCCACCCAAAATCTGCACGTCCTTGCTACACTGCCACACACCTCTGTGCCATGCACTGTCGTCCCTCACGTGGTCCACTGCGGCCAGGCTCATTGCGTAGCTGATCTACTGCGCTTCATCTAGCCGAATGCGATGCCACGTCCTCTCAGCCCTTAATGCTGCCGAGCACAATCGCTCGTTGCTCGGCCCACCATGGCTAGGCTCATCGCAACTCCGAAGTCGGCGGCTGACGGCACACCCAATTGTGACCGAAACTATCGCCGATAAAGGAAGGGATGGAATATATTATTATTATTATTTTTATTTTCGTCAAATCTAGGCTATCTCGATAGCCCCGATTAGAACTTGGAACAAGAACCTGTACCTGAGGTGGGCTTAAAAAAACTTTTGCTATATATATATATATATATATATATA
>JAVDBV010002690.1:0-16073 GCA_032619315.1 Piper longum
CACCTTGCCGCACAACAAGCACCACTATTACCACTCCTTGGCAACCATTAGCAACAATCAGTTGTTGTCATCATCACCTCTAAGGAGAGTCGTGAGGTGCTACATTTCCCCCTTCATTTTTCCCTTTTAGCATGATCATAACTTTTCATCACATATTAATTGGGTTACCATGTTCTTAGTAATGCTAGTATAAAAATTTTGTTAAAACAAAATTTATTGAATGTACTGGCCTATAATGAATAATATAGGTTACTCATTGATTAATGAGCTGATGGAAATAATTGCTTTGATTTTTAAATAAAGGTTAGTTTTTGAACTCTTAACTTAAAAACCCTAATTGTCCTACCGATTGAATTTATTAATATTGGTGATATTAAATAAGATTGAATTCATGTTATCCTTGGTTTTTATTTGTTATCATTGTTATAGATAAGTGTTGGATGAATTATAATTATTGATTTGTCACTAGATTGATATTTCCTATGGTTAGGTGGGTTATAAATGTATCTAATCATTAATTTATTTATGATTTTGTGATAATTAGATGAGGGTTCACTTATTATAAGTTGGATTGTGAGGATTCATTCGTTTTTTTTAATATTTTTTACATAATTGTTGAATTATTACTCTCATATGATTAATTCATGTTATTACATTGTACATAATTGTGATAAGGTATTGTCCTATTCCTCTCCTTCTCATACATGTGTAGGTATACATTGTGATTAATTAGATTATGGATATGAGAGGTCACTATTGTAAACATCATTTAATAGTAATATTATCTCATTAGATATTTACTTCTTCAACATTTACCTTGTCTTATGTAAGTTTACTAACTAATTTTTTTTAAAATTTACACTCAACTAGGATCAAACCAACTAGGTGTAAAGTTAGTTCTAAAAGGTTCTAAAAGTTGTCTACGGACTATCAAGGCATGTCAAGCACGTCATGGACACGAGTCAAAAAAATAAAAATAGAAAATAAAATAAACTCAACGTCCACCAAATGAAATGCTCTAAAACTGCCAACCCAGCTAAAAGTCCTAACCAAAGCATCCTAATATAGACAATGGCCTAAATCAAATTCTACAATCCACTTGCAAAATAAAATAATATAGCATACTCTCTTATATACTGATAACTTAGTCTCCTGCTATGTAGCTGACGCTATCATCATATACTCGGGTATACAATAACCCTCATAGTATGTACATATGATCGGCATTGGCCTCACGTACCTGTTCTAAAAGCTAAGCTGACCGGACAAATGGTCGAACCGACTGGCTGGCAACTATGGTCCCGGTTAGAACTTAGTATGATAGCATGTGCATGGGGTTGAGGCCGACCGTGTGTATGTGCTATGGGGGTTCTTTTATACCTGATAATATGATGATAGTGTCAGCTGCATAGCCACAGAGTGAGTTATTAGTATATATGAGAGTATGCTATGTTGTTTTATTTTGTTAATGGATCGTATAATTTGATTTGGGCCATTGATCGTATTAGGATGTGTTGATTATGACTTTTGGTTGGGTTGGTAGCTTTTAGAGCATTTCATTTGGCAGACATCGAGTTTGTTTTATTTTTCATTTTATTTTTTTGACTCACATCTATGACGTGTTTGACATACCTTGAAAGTCCTTAGACAAGTTTATAGTATCTTTTAGAACCCACTTTACACCTAGTTGGTTTGATCCAAGTGTAAGTATTTTTTTTAAAAATGGTAAGCAAAATTATATGAAACAAGGTAATTTTGCTTACCATTTTGTGTACCATGTCTTGTTTAGTGATATTGTTGTGATTATTGTCATATGCATCCATTTCACGCACGCATTATATAATTGGCATGGGTTTTAGTGTGTAACTTTGTTTGTGTAGGTTTGGTGTAGAAGCTTGCCATCTAGGCACGAGACCCCCGCTTGGAGCTTGTACCGGGTCCTTTAGAACTTGCCTCTTGATTATCGTTTTAGTCCATTGTTGTTTTGTTTTATAGAGCACAAGACATGTTAAGTGGTAGTTTTATCGGATCTCACTTAACGTAAGTCATTTAAATGTATCATTCTTTCGGAATTAAGAATCGGCGAGGATGAGATTCCCCTAGCTGATTTCAAAAACTCAGATCCACAGCAAGTTGCCTTTGGCCCTATTTACATAATTCCCTTCCTAGCCTTATAAATAAATTTTTGTCAGATATTCTTGTGAGCCGAGAGATGGAAAAACCGGCTTACACTTACCATGAGAGGGCACATGTGTAAGTCATACTGGACTTTGGATTGGTGAGAGGGTCATTCAATTCTCGAGGGATCTTGATATCTCCATGTCTTGAGAATCCTCACACCTAAAAATTCATGGAGTAGATGGTTATTATTTTGTACAGTACAAGTCTAGACCTCATGAACTAGATGGGTATTATTTTGTACAGCACAAGTCTAGACCTGTGATATAAAAGAGTACGGATGGCGACTGCCTAAGAATACTCGACCTTTGTACTCTGGACCAGAAGAAAAATGGAGGTTTGGAGAAGGCTTAGGATACTGATCTACCTGAGAGTGAGACTTTTAAGAAAATGCCGAAAGTGACACTATACCAATCAGTTCAGGATGCCATCTGGTTTGCAACTCGATGGCTCCTCAGTAATTGCCCTTAGATTGTTCAGATGAAGTTATATAATTGTTTTTTTTTTACATGAGAGTCAGCTCTCATGTACCAATTTGATATTTAGTTATTTTCAAACTAATGTCATCTATTGTTGACATTCTCAATTATCTATGTAGGTGAAGAACAAAAGTGGGATATGTCGACCTTGGCAGAGGATCAGTGATTGCTATTTGCACACATAGACCTAACGCAACATGTATTGTTTGTTGTGTGATTTTGTTATGATGTATTATTTTGTGATGTTTTGTATCATTTTGAAAGCATATGAAATATTCTGAGACTTGACATAGCAGTTCTGATGGATGTGATCAACAACTGGGTCAAGACGGGACTTATAAGGCTTAATGTTGCTTCCTGTGATTTTATGGTACTCGAAAAAATTATATATTTTATTGTTGTGATAGTATATTGCATTAACTTTTAGGAAAAACTCTGTCTGTTTTAATTTATATTTTTTTTCTAATTTTATTGTAATTTAATTGATTTTGAGTGTGATTGATTATCATAACATTCACGTAGCATCCTACTACATTGTGCATCTCATTCATACATTGGTTGCATATTGTGGAATTTTTTGTCTTGAGACATCTAGACTAAGTCCCCTTTGCTTAGGTTTTGGTCGACCAATGTAATCGAAGCATGGGTTGGTCCAATCTACTGTAACAATTCAAATTCGATTTGAGAATGAACCAGATTGGGGATGTTACACACACTGATGCTCATGAAATGATTATTGACTCACTGGGACGCGAACGTAGTGTCTATCTAACGTACATAACATTACATAAGAGAAGGGACGAGCCAAGAGATCCACTTGCTCGACTGAATATAACAGGCACCGCGGTAACACATGCCTTGGCATGCATACTAATACCTTATATACATACCATACATGCGGTCAATAAAACTAAATATAAAGCACTCTGCTTGATTCATGAGCGAACTGCGACTAAAAAAATCTGGCTATATACCTGGATTTTACAACTACTGATAAACAATATTTGTAAATGGGTATCTTAACACCCACAAAAATTCATAAAACTTCAGAATTCATCACTAGATGGTATGCTAAGGCCAACACAATCAAACATCATATAGTACATGCTAGAGAAAACTCGACGGTTTTATACATACATACATTGCTTACGCCGTCAAATCATTTATATATCACACTCCACAGTCCTCAGGAGGCTTGGAATAGTTATGTTAGTGCCACAATTTTTAAAAACATGATGTATTTATAGTACCCTACTTACATTGCACTACTTTAGGGTGTAAAGGAGTACTAGTGCAATGCATACAACCCGTACCACTCACTCTCTTAGTCGTAAAATCTAGAAAGCCACACATGCTTATATAGTAGGTTTAGGGAGGAACACATATCATAATTTTCTAGACTTTCAGTTTAAAAACCAATAAGGGATATCAGCCTTGTAGTTTTATTACACTACGGAAAACTTGGCTAAAAGGCCTAGCTTCTTAGGGATCCGATATAAATGTCACCGACGCTATCCTACGTCTAAAAATCAGTTAAAACCTCACACATGGAGTTAATCAAAGTTAAAGCAGAAGAGCCATATAAACTTGGATGAGTTGAGCTTCTCGTCCTAACTAGATGAGCTCACTCCATGTCTAGCAAGGAGTTGAAACTTGAATGAACCTCATATCACATGGGCATGCAAAATGAGGTAAGGCTTCAACACATGCACGACGCATAAAACCTAATTAACTTACTTATTTTCTTAATGATGTGTTAATCCTCATTATTTAATTTTAATTAGGGTTTAGGGTTATATGTATACTTAGTAAAAGTCTCATACTTGGGGGTTTTGTCGAACAGACTAAACGGGACAATTTTTTGGACGGGCCAAATGATGTCTAAAGGGTTGAGATTTGGACCCATGGGCTAACATTGTAAACTAGGCCCACTAAAGTCGGTTTAAGGTGTTGGGAACAGTTTTCCTAGGTCTTGCACTAATTTTCTAATGTATCGTTTATTAGCTTAGAGACTCCAAATAGCTCTCGATAAATTCTGAGAGTTATCCAATACCATGAGCTTAAAACCTCTAAAAGTCTAATTAATCGGGCCTGAGTGGACTAGGGAATGGAAGACATTGCCTAGGTTATTTTTGGAGCTGGCTAGACCTAATGGGTTTGGAAAACTCATAACGCAAGATCTATTGAGCCAATGGCTCTCAAATTTTTATGAGATATTACTGGGACACATAAGGTCTTGGTAATATTTTATCTATTTTCACTACCAAATGGCTAGGGTATGGGATTTTGAAACTGGAGCTAGGGAACTAGGGTTTCACCCTAAATTCGTATATACTCCAAAATACTTGATTAACTAACTACCAAAATCATTTTTAATTACCACCAAAATTTATCTATTTTCACTAGACAATTTGAAACTCTAACCATAATTTTTACAAATTTTATTAACACCTTTTAATAAGCTCACTATGGAGCACAATCTCAAAGCATGACATAGGACTTTAGTAGAACACAAACACACAACGCATTTAGAGTTTTGTTCATGCTCTTACTAAGCTTATTTTAGAATGGTATTTTATCAAGATGTAGCTAACATCATGGCAAACAACCCTGCAAAATATAGCATTTAAATACATCCTACAACATGGTGTAAAAATTGAGGAAACAATGGCCAAGTCATTGGGACCATGAAAGAACCACATTTGGCCCCTATTCATGCTCACGCATGCATACTCAGACAAAACATTGTAAACATAAATAGTTGATCTATTTATTATGAAGCTAAAAAGATAAAAAGCATGCATATCTATAACTTACAACAAGCGATGATTTTTCTACCAGACAATGTAAACTAGTGGGCGGCATACCACAGTAAAAAATGCATAATTATTTATTTGCACAAGGAAGTGACATGATTCCAATTCCTATCTACTCTTAACAAGCAAATCTACATGTTAAAAATATATAAAAAATAGTAACAAATGAAAACAGACATCTGACAAGCACAACATCAAGCATAGTTGGTTAAAAGGTGAAGCCTTTACCTCAACCACTTCTAGCGGGAGGTGTCTTGGGGCTTCATACCTAAAGACTTACAACCCTAGGGTCTTGACCAAGCTTAAAGAGGCTAGAGAAGGTAGGAAATGTCTGGAGAAGACGAGGAGAAGCCAAGGAGTAAGGGAGGAGTTGAAGAGAAGAAGCACAAAGAAGTGAAAAATGAAGGAAAGAAATTACTTTTATAGAAAAGGAAAATGTTTTTAGCACAATGGCACTCTCCCAGCACCTTTGCACTAGCCTCTATAAGTCATAACACAAAAAGCCGAGAAAATTGAGCATGCAGGTCAAAGCTGAGTGAATCTAACTGATTTATATGAATTTAATTGCATGCAAGCACAACCCTGGTTGAAGGGCATTGGCAAAGCACCTTTGATCTAGCCAAAAAGGGAGGGGTTTTAAATTTGGGCACAAGGGCACGATGCCAACACCTTTGCATCATTATCCAAAACCCTAACCCTAAGAGGAAGCATAAAAAGGGAGGAGCTTATGGTTCATGTAGCTTGAAAGGTCCACATGAAAATCAAATGTTAGGGTTTGATGCCCTAACACGCAATGAAGCTCTATGTATTTAAGTTTTGTTTGCAGGGTATGTGAAACAAGTAACTACATCCCAGTGTTTACCTTATTGTAAGATTAATTTAATCTAAGAATAAGTTACCATGCTCAAAGGTTGAAACTAATTATAAAAACTAGATCATGCATTCACATTTTAAAAATCTCAACTACTTAGCTGCATTAAAGGTGTTATCTTTATGTAGCTCGGAGTAATCATTCCATCTATAAAGTCATCCTCTTAGTTGCAGGGGAGGTGCTGCCTCTCTTGTAACTCAGAGCACTCATATTAAGACCCTTAGGAGTAGGAGTTTTGCTACGATAGTATGATCAACACACATTGTGTATGTAAGCCCTATAAGGTTACCACCTTAAGCCACCATGAAGGTTGAGATCTCCTTCTGTAAAGTTTGTACGCTAGTAGTCCAACGAATTATTTTTCAAATTATAACATCAAGATCTGATCCATGTTTAAGGCCGAATTGGGGGTGTTATAGTTGTCGTATCAGGGAATGTATAAATATTATTATCACTAACCTGTACTTGAGCCAATTTACAGAAGACATACTTTAAGGTATGCAGGTCTAACTGTTTTGTGCAAGAACTCTCCAAGCTTCAGGGCCATGGAACTAAAGGTTAAAATAATCTAAATATGCTAAACTATATTACTTATGTAGGTACACAGAGTGAAAAGGAAACATGAGTTGGAGGAGCTTCTCTGTCATTTTGTTTTGTATGAGAAGGGCCTTATAAAGACCAAACAACCTCCCGCTTAAAAAATATTAAAATGTGTTGTGTTGCATGAAAATATGATGTGAATATGCCATAAAAGCTATGGAATATGTTTGGAGTTATTCGTTGCGATGGAAATGTGATAAGTCAAATATTTATTTTATTAAATATGAAATTTATGCAGGTTGTAACTTTTTCCTCGCATCTTATTTAAAGGGAAGACTCTATCGAATTTTTTTGAGATTTAAAATCTCTTTTGTAATTTGGTTCATTAAGGATGTCTTACTTGCATGAGCTCAATATTAGAAGTTTGTGGATGGATTTGAGTGTTTGTATTTTGGATGCCTATTTAGAATCCTTTAGACTTTCCATCTTTTGACACCTCTAGTGGTTAGGTTTACTCATGTAGTGAACATTTTATTTTAAATGAGCAAGAGTGCTAATCTAAGATTTAATACTTTAATTAGGTTCAGGTTTGAAGCAAATTGGGGTATATCAATAATTTATAAAAAAAGATTAAAAGTAAATTGCACTTTATATATAACTTTGATAAATTATACCTCTAATTTGAACTTTTCAATAGGTCATATATAATAAGATTCATATATACATAAGAAGTAGAATGTATAAATAACGGGCTATGAACATCAATATAACTTAGTTTACGATTTTTTAAAAATACATAAGATTAAAAATACTTTAAAATAAAAATTTATTACAATTATTTTAATAAAAATAATTTAAAAATTAAAAGCATTAAATTGTCTTGAAAATTAATATATTTATTTTTGTATTTATTTATATATATTTTAGGTGGTAAGATCTTCTAAATTGTTCTAAATATGAGATGCATGTAAGCTTGGGCTGGACCTTGTCTGCTCTAATTTATTTACTGTTGAGATAGTATGTGCTACGAAGTTTTCAAAAGATCCCGTTTTTATAATAGATAAAAATATTTAGGCGAAAGACTGGTTTGAACTTCGTGGAGGCATTAAAAAACATGAATGAACCAAGCTTGATAACTTTCAACAAACTTTTAAACTACTTCAGCTCGTTTTGGACTGCTATCGATCCAAACTCGAGCAAGCTAGTTTAAATATAAGCTAAACATACATTGATCCCCGGCCCGGTTATGGCCATACCATCAAGCATGCCGTATATATCCCTAAAGCAGTAGAGCTGTATTAAGAATCTATGGCATTTCATTCGAAAAATAAAATGACATGATAAAATAAATAAATGTTACCAATGTTGTACAGATTCCAAATTTTTTTTTTTTTTTGTCTTAACAATCGATTTACAGTGTCAATACTAAATGCTTATATCACTTACAATGCTGTGTTCACGTTAGTCTCTTGCTCCCTAACAATTAAACTCCTAAGGTATAAGGGTAATAAAACTAAAAATTACTTATGGCCAACTACAAATTGAATAAAAAAAAGTACTATTATACTTGCATTGAACTCAACTCAAAGCTCAATATTGCATAATATGTATAATTTTTATATTTTTTATATAATAATTTGTATAAAATCATCGTCATCTTGTTCATCCATCGTATAATAAAAGGACATGGGGACATATACTTTAATTTAAGATTTATATAATTACAAAAAATAAATTTTTTATAATTGAATACTTTTCTTTACACTAATTCTCATCTTTTACCCGGATTTAAGATGGGCAATGCATTAGTATTTATAGAGTTAGTAATTTATTTACAATATATACAACTTAAAAACATGTTAAAATTTTATATATTGATACAATTAAATCAAGTAAAACAAACTCTGAAGTATAATAATTAATATAAAGTTGAAGTATTTAATTTCGGAAAACTAATTTTAATTTTAATTAAATTAATATATATATATATATATATGTATGTATGTATAAAAGAAAAATTCGAGCTAGACACGGCCAAAATAAATGGACAGGCTGACACAGGTCGGATATTGGGCCGGACCGGTCAATTCGCAATGTCTGATTATCTATCCCTCTTCCCCTTCTACCCCTATATCCGATCCCCACCTCCTTCCTCCTCCGGCGGTCGCCACCGCCGCCGGCAAGTTCCCTGCCATGGCGGCGGCAATGTCTCTCCGATCCTTCCACTGTGCCTGCACCCTCACTCCTCTCAATTTCACCGCAAGGCACGCCGCCGCCTTCCTCCTCCTCCGCCGGCGCCTCTCCCGGTTCCGGCAGCCGGTGGCGGGCTACAGCCGCCGCTGCGACGACCGGGCGGGGGCAGGCGGCGGAGCCTTTCATGCTGAACTCGCCGCTCTACTATGTCAACGCGCCGCCCCACATGGGGAACGCCGGCACCACCATTGCCCGTTTCCAGGTGTCGGCTTATTTTATGTTTTTTATATTTGGCTTCTGTGAATTGTGGTTTGTGGTTTTGTTGAATTTTCTACCAGTTCTTTTTATTATACATTTTTATGTGTACATGAAGATTAAGGACTTCGGTAGCTACGTTTATTTCCATGTGATGATCACTATTCAAATTGAATCCTTGAGCTCTTGATATGAGTAGGGATTGTGGTGGATGATAATAAATGGCAGCATTACATTCACAAGCTACTTTTTTTTAATGTTTATGGCCTTTACATTTTTTATATAGAAAAAATTAATTCCTAGCTACCCAGTTTGATCCATGGCGGAGTTTATGCATCTGATCTCTTGATACAAGTGTAGGACTTGTAGTGGACGATTCGAAATGACAGCATTTCATTTATAAGTTATCCGTTCTTTTATGTTTGTGATCTATGTTTATGTTTACCATGGGGTTACTTTTATGTTTAAGCTCTTCATATAGGAGTAAGGTTTGTAGTGAACGATATGAAATTACAGCCGCACATTTAAAAGTTACCCCTCTTTTCATTAATGTTTATGGCATGCTTTTTATGTGGCAATTTTAGTAGTCCCCAATATGAATCATGGGGGTACTTGTATGTTTGACCACTCGATAGAATGTAGGGCTTCCAACGTACGATAAGAAATGATAGCATTTCATTCACAAGCTACCTTTTTTTTAATATTTTTTTATAGTATCTACATTTAATGTGTCAATTTTAATTTATATAATATCTATTCAGCTTGAACCTTGGAGGTACTTGTATGTCTGAGCTCTTTATATAAGAAATGACAGCATTACATTTAAATGTTACCTTTTCCATGTTTATGTTTTACCTTTTTCTGTGGCAAATTTTAATTTCTAGCTACCAAATTTGAACCGTGGGGGTGTTTATATATTTGAGCTCTTGATAGAAGAGTAGGACTTGTAGTGGGTGATAAAATTTTTGCATTACATTTGCAAATTTCCTGGTTTTTATGTTTATGATTTCAAAAGTGGACTCTGCTTAATAAGCTTTTTGTTCTCATTGTTAGAGGCTGCTGGGGAAGAAATATCTTCTTCACAGGAACTGATGAGCATAGGGAAAAAGTTGCCACGGCTGCTGCCAACAGTGATTGCAGTCCCAGTGAACATTGTGATAAAGTCTCTCAAGCATATCAAGATCTCTGGAAAGATGTATAGTTCTAATATTCTTAATCATGCTTTATTTTCTATGCTACTTAAGCGTCATGGTGACTCTGGATATTCATATTTCTGGTTGGAGCCTGCTTTGGTCTTCTAGTACCTGTGGAATGATTGTAAAGTTTTGAATTTTTTGTCAGGAGATTCCTGCATGATTTGTTTATTCACCTTTCGGATCTGCAAAATCTTTATGCTGGTGTAATTATTTTAAAATGTTGGGCTGTGCTGTTGATTCGATAAAGGGACATGTCTATACAATGTAAACTAAGGATAGAGATGGGGACAAGTGATGATTAAACTAATTTGAGGCCTCTACTTTAGATTTATGATTTATGCTTGCACAAGTCTAGTTGTGAATATTTAAGAGAACTTATGCAATTTCCTTGTCGTTCCTCTTTGAGGATTGTGACATGGAGGTATCTGATTTGAAGATCTGCTAAATAATCACTGCCATACTATATTTTTCTCAGTAACGTATGTGCCAAATGTTACTCTGGGATATTTTTGTTTCTGGTTGGAGCCTGTGTTGACCATTTTGGCACCTGTGGGGATGGCTGTTTGGTTCTGGAACTCATTTTCCGTAAAGTCTTAATGATTTGTTCGTTCGTCTTTCAGATATGCAAAATCTGTACGCTAGCGAAATTTCCTGAAGATGTTTGGTTGTGCTACTTCAATTAAGGGAGAGGTGGAATTTTACATGCTAGGATAGAGATGAGCATCTGGTGTGAAATTTGCTACTTTTTTTGTATAGACTTATCTCATATGAAAACAATCTGATATGAATTCCATGCTTCCAACCTCTGCTAGGATAGGATTAGGTATTACATGATGATGATGTTAGGATGGTATTCTAAAAATGCAATTGTCTTTTATCTGTATAATAAGCAGCTTGACTCATTTTCTGACGTGTGTTGCTTCAAATTGATTGCAGCTGGACATCTCTTATGATAAGTTCATTCATACTACTGATCTTAATCATGAAGAAATAGTGAAGGAATTCTACACTAGAGTCCTCAACAGCAATGACATTTATCGTGCTGATTATGAGGTACTTACTAGAGTCCAGATTTTTTATACAGCCTTCGTTTTGCTCAAATGAGGTACTTACTAGCTCAGAAAATAGAAGGACAAAAATTACTTGTCAAAATAGCTTTTAACTCTGTTGAAATCTATAGTTCAGATCTCAACTAGACATGTTAGAATAGGTAGAACAATATAGGAATATCATAGGACAAACAGCAAATAGAAGAGGAAGATGATAGTGTTTAATATATTTTTACACCATCATCATTTATGCATATATGGATTGTGCACATGATACGTGGAAATTCATGATTGAACTCTTGTGATCCCTGATTTCTAGGAACTTTCTAACATCCTCTTCTAACAACAGTAAAATTTGCAATCACTGTTAACCGTTCAATATATTTTAAAATTTGAACCTAACTAGCATCCTCTCCCCTCTCTCGCTAAGCCTAATGGACAAAGGCACTTTGATTCTTGAAGAAAATTTATGCTCCTACACGAACACTGTAAAAGCGTAAGGTGAGATAGCGTGTGGCAGCAATCCTTTGATGTCCAACAACAATTTCAAGTGGCCAATGACTACCACCCGCAGTAATTACAAGTACCAGTAGGAAGATTTAACAGCAATAGTGCCACTTAAGATGGATGAAGCCATCTCTCTCACTCAAGTTGTTGTACAACTTGAATAAATAAAGCAAGCACTGTGCAAATAAAGAGGAAACAAAACCCTCTTCTCAAGCAAAATATTTAAAAAAAGTGGGAAGGAAATAATCACAGGGCTCCCTTTCCTCCTTGCCTGGAAAGAAAACAAAAACTTGCATGATAATTTCATGCAACATCGACAACCACAACCCCTGAAAACTGAAGTACAGTTGCATATGGAGAGGTGTGTAACCAGAAGGCTGCATAGTGTAAAATCCCGAAAAAAATAATTAGGTTATTTTATTTAGGGTTTTATAAATCTTAAGAATGAAAAATAAATAATATTTAATTAAATTAATTTTTAAGAATCAATATCG
The DNA here is from genome assembly GCA_032619315.1 of Piper longum. NCBI lineage: Eukaryota > Viridiplantae > Streptophyta > Magnoliopsida > Piperales > Piperaceae > Piper > Piper longum. The sequence goes on from JAVDBV010002690.1 coordinate 12,579, forward strand.
TAAATAATCAATTATAACCTTTAGAGTATCGGTACAATGATATTTATGGATAATTACTTTAACTCAATAGTTATGTCTTTTGACTTTTCGTCATCACACAAATGGCTATAGTTATGTGTAATTACATTCTTTTCCATAAAATTAAATATAATGACTTCTTGAATTCTACACTGATTCATCTATACAAAGGAGAACTCTATTTATTTTAAATAAAACATCCTCCGGATAGTTTTTTAGTATATTTGGCCCACAAAGGATAGGCTTTAGAGAAGTTTCATTCATATTATGATCATGTATCGTATGCCTCAACAAAATTTTAAGTCTGTATAATTACTTGAAATGTTATATATTCATATGTGGGAGTCCCAACACGGGGCAACACCCTTAAAAATTATTATGTGGGAGTCCCGACATGAGGCAACACACTTAAAAATTATTATGTGGGAGTTTCGACACGGGGCAACACCCTTAATTATTACTATGTGGAATATATTAACTTGTTTTTTGTAATTATACGACTTAGTGTTTTTATCACTAATTTTGGTTCGGTTCATGTGATTTAGATTATTCTGAGCTAATATTTTATGTTATAATATTGAAAATTAAAAGAAAATTAATTTACGAGACATTTACTTTCGTATAGTAACACTTGGCTCATAGCTCAAAATGGGCGGGTCATTACAGGTGGTATCAGAGCTGTGTTTCCCACAGAACCATGAAAATCAATCTTGACCTTGTTGAAAGTCTAAGAGTCCATTGTTCCAAGGGTAAAAAAATAAATTGTTTATACAAAAGCATTCATCATTTTTTTATAGAATTAATTTTTATTGTTTTAAATAGTAAGTAATTATGGGTGTGCCACTTATGTGTCATGTTAGGTGCACGTGACACCTAAACCAATGAGTATATAGGGGACGTTTTTATAATCAGCGGTATTATCTAGGTAGTATGGGTGGTATGAGACACCTATGCGATATGGATAACAATGTCATGGGACAGTGTGGCCTACTTTAACTATGCATATGAGTGGCAATGCTTAAATCAAGAAAACAAAACATTGTAAATCGTGATTTTTCTAAAATGATTTTTTTAAGAAAATGTGAAGATATTTAAATAACTTCTATAAAGCTAGATACAAATACACAAACACATTAGGGAAGAAATGCCTAAGATTGGATAATAAAAAAGTTAGATAAATGAGTAATTTTTTCATAACCCTATTATATTTTTTAGGACAAAAATTCTCAAGCTGGAAAGATTGTTAAATCTTGATTTTTTTCTTTATTATATTTTCGAGGATGAAAATTTCCAAGCTTGAGAGATTGTAAAACCCCAAAAAAATAATTAGGTTATTTTATTTAGTGTTTTGTAAATCTTAAGAATGAACAATAAATAATATTTAATTAAATTAATTTTTAATAATTAATATGATAAATAATCAATTATAACCTTTAGAGTACCAGTATAATAATATTTATGGATAATTGTTTTAACTCAACAGTTAATTCTTTTGAATTTTCGTTATCACACAATGACTAGTATAGTTATGTATGACTATATTTTTTTCTATAAAATTAAATATAGTGACTTTTGAATTCTACACTTTTTCTTCTATATAAAGGAGAATTCTGTTTATTTTAAATGAACCATCCTCTGGATAGTTTGTGAGCACATTTGGCTCACAAATAGAAGGCTTTAGAGAAGTTTCATTCATTTTATGATCGTGTGCCGTAGGCCTCAACAAAATTCCAGGTCCTTATAATTACTTGAAATGTTATATATTCCTATGTAGGAGTCACGACATGGGGCAGCACCCTTAAAAATTACTATGCGGGAGTCTCGACACGGGGCAGCACCCTTAAAACTTACTATGTGGGAGTCTCGACACGGGGCAACACCGTTAAAAATTACAATATCGGAGTCCCGACACGGGGCAACACCGTTAAAAATTACAATATCGGAGTCCCGACACGGGGCAACACCCTTAAAAATTATTATGTGACACGGGGCAGCACTCTTAAAAATTATTATGTGACATGGAGTAGCACCCTTAATTATTACTATGTGGAATATATTAATTTATTTTTTATAATTATACGACTTAGTGTTTTTATTACTGACGCAGAACTGCCTCTCCAAGAAGGAATGGTAGAGTTGGGATAGCTGGAGGACTCTGTTATTGGACTATTCTCTGCATGGTAGGGGGATTTTAGTTCGGTTCATAGGGTTTATATTATTACGAGCTAATATTTATGTTATAATATTGAAAATTAAAAGAAAATTAATTTACGAAACATTTAGTTTCGTATAATAACACTTAACTCGTGGCTCGGAATGAGCGGGTTGTTACGCATAACATAGGTGGGAGGGAGGGAAGCAGCCAAATCAGTTCCTGCCTCCCTCTTGAGAGCATCTCACTCTCAGCTGGAGATGGTTGAATTGGTAGAACAATATGGGAATATGATAGGATAACCAAGCGGCAGGTATGAGAGGAAGATGATGGTGTTTAATATATATTGCACTATCGTTATTCACGAATACATGGATAATCACTGCTTAACTCTTGTAATCCCTGATTTATAGGAAATAATTAACACCTTTTTCTAACAGCGATACAAAATACAAACACCATATAGAATTGGCCAACAAATATTCAAATTTGAACACTTCAACAAATGCATTATCAGGCGAAGCCATCTTGCTCATTGAGCTCAAATTAGCCTAAAAAGAAACATATATATGCCCTATCAAGGTCTCAAGGAGATTCTAAAAGATTAATCCAAGGAAAAACATTTGTTTGTTTAAGGACGGTCTCGTTTGAATTACTTAATCTTTCAAAATGTGTTTAGAGTTCAATTCTTGTATGCTTAGTTTTCACTTAAGGGTCCGATTGATTGGCATGAAAGTAGTGTTAATGGCATAAAAATTTTAAAATAATTAACCTTATTAAAAGTAGTATAGTTTCATGCTAACTGACCAGAGCCTAAACTAGTGTGCATTTGATTCTGTCTGGATCTTGCTATACTGTTTTAGGTATATAGTTGGATCAAGAATGGCCTGCTTGATTTCTCCATTTCTTGTGCATCGGTTGAGTGGGGCATTCCTGTACCAGATGACAATAAACAAACAATTTATGTTTGGTTTGATGCACTGCTTGGGTATGTTTCATATCACACGCTTGCAATTTATTGTTTCTTCAATTAGGGTTGAATCATATTCCAAAGCTTCATCTTATCTAACCCTTAGTTTTTAGGTATATAGTTGGATCAAGAATGGCCTGCTTGATTTCTCCATTTCTTGTGCATCGGTTGAGTGGGGCACTCCTGTACCAGATGACAATAAACAAACAATTTATGTTTGGTTTGATGCACTGTTGGGTATGTTTCATATCACACGCTTGCAATTTATTGTTTCTTCAATTAGGGTTGAATCATATTCCAAAGCTTCATCTTATCTAACCCTTAGTTTTTAGGTATATAGTTGGATCAAGAATGG
>JAVDBV010002691.1:0-12108 GCA_032619315.1 Piper longum
CCAACACCCCTTCACCCCCGTCGCTCATCCCGTCCAATATTGGCTCAAATTGGCCGATTCACAGATCGACACAAATCGGGTGGAACCGGCTCAAATCGGCCAATTAAAGGACTGATTTTTACCATGATCGATTTGCATCCTTTTTTCACATGGAATCCTTTCGATCTAATTTAAATCGGCTGATTCCACTCGAAATCAGCCAATGTTGCAATCATGAGTAAAATCATAACACTAAGTTGGGGTTTTACAGTTCAAACCCCCGAAAACATCATTGAAACTTGCATGGTTACGGAAAAGGGCACTTGCAGTGGTCGCAATATGCGTCCTATATTTCATTGGATGCGAAGAGATTTCTTTTGGATGTGGTGTTTTAGTACACCAATTATCAACTTATGATATCTGCATTTAATTTTAAAACTATTCTTTTTATTTTACTTGAGCTTATTTATAATATATAGTCGAGATGTTGTCCCATGTGCGACTTATATTACACAAAAATTTTAATTTTATACATAACCTCTTGTTAAATAACTTGATAGACTATAATAATTCTTAAATGTAGATTGTAATGTACTTTAAGGGTAGATTTTAATTAAATGAGAAGATGAATTACAATAAATTTATTTATTATTTTTATTTTTATTACTATATTGATTGGTTAAATCTCTTACTTTTTATCACAAGTCACTATTGAACTCTCCTTTTATTAATCAGAGTAGGTTAGGCATACATGTTCCACCATACATAACTTATTTCTAAAGAAATATTTATTTTATGAATGAACTTTAAATTAAATGAGGAGTTGCTATACTCTAATTTTATGGATTGATAAACGCTAATTGATTAAAGTGAGAAATAAGTTATTAGAACTAAGCAAGATGCCGCATGCGATGCACGAGATATATTAGAGATAGATTCTAATTTTAAAATTAGATTTTTTTATTTCTTTATCTTATTAAATATTGAAATAATTGCTAATCATATACATTTTGAAGATAAATTGTTATTTTTATCTAATTTTAAATGATAATCACATAATAACTCAGAGATAGATTATAATTTCTAAGATATATATTAATTATAATTTATTTTTTTTATTTTATTTTCGTTGTATTTTAAATAACTTATTTTTCTATTTTAATATCGTGTAATTATTGAATTCCACTCTTAATTTTTATAGGAGTGGGAATTTTAATTCTTTTTTTGTTAATAAGAACGTATAAAAATAAAAGGAAGGGTCATGAATAGTATTAAAACGATTATGCAATCAGATAATTATTAGATGCCTATACGATAAAGATGAAACTGGATGATATGGAGATCGAAGTGACAATATTGGTTTTATCAGAATTATTGAGCTCGTATGGTCATTCATGTTGTCAAACACATGTCAATGGCGCGGGAAAGAAATGTCAATGAAATCTAGCCAAAGAAATTTTTAAAGCCAGATTATACCGCACAGAACTTTTAGTTTTGACTATACCATTGTCTTGGAAGCCATACATGACAGTGCATACCCTAAATTTCCATGACCATGCTGACCCAAGTTTGTAGATTTCCCCTGCTGTTGCGGGGTCAATCTAATTTTATGATTTATGACCAAAAGTTTTTGTGCACTTTTTTTATCTTTAAAAGTTTTGCCCTACATGTACAACTAACGACTTAAAACAAATGCAAAATTATAAGCCTAATTATATTTTAAATTGGTTAGCTGAACTTGAAGATACGGCAAATATTGAATGTTCTATTAATTATTTAGAATATAATGTTTTGACGACTATTAAAAAATTTTGTTCCCAAAATCCATATACCATAGTAATACAATAAAAAATTGACTTTTATATTATTTATTATTGTTGGGTTTATCTCATTCAGTTGTAAAAAGTATTGGTGAGTTGTATATAAACTAATGGGAAAACTTTATTCTTCAAGTTAATTTTTTGATTAAAAGAAGCTCATTACACCTATTACAAGTCCTTTTTGGGGGCTAAAAGAGCCTAACAGCGGTATCAGAACTTGGTTGAGGGCCCAAAGAGCCTAAGAAGTAATATTTAAGTTTGGCTATACTCTTGGGAGATTTGGTGTTTGCGTAAGCCGGTCGGAATTTCCTTTATGGGTTCCACATGATGATTTCAAGGGAGTTTGCCAGATTTGGTATTTGCCTACGCCCCACCTCCTGATTTGATGCATGAGGGAAGTTTACCAGGTGGGTGCTATCTAATTTAAAGAAAGTTTGTCAGATGATGATGGTTTCGGGGATGCCCGATGTGTGAATGAAAGTTGTTAGGTTTATATCGCATCGTTCGTAAAAGATATTGATGACTTTTATATAGGCTAATAGGAAATCTTATTCCTTAAAATAACTTTTATATTATGAAAGGCATGTGATACCTATTTTAAGTCTTTTTTGGGGGCAAAAATGGCCTAACAGGGGACTAAGAATAATGACCCAACTTAAGGTTGTTTGGGTGCCCAAAGAGCCCAAGAATAATGACTCGATTTAAGGTTAAATTAATAACGATGACATTCTTTAAAAAATAGTTCTCTAAAGTGGATATCATAAGCAATACATCTTCATTAATATAAAGAACCTTACCATAAAATGTATTTAGATGTGAGACTAATTATTTGAAGACCTTACAACATTCTTTATCTATCACTAGCATCTTGATAAATGGAAAGAGTTTCTATCAAAATTTTAGCTACATCCTATATCCATTTGATAAGCCTTTTTATCATCCTGGTAAGAGAGCTTGGGGGAAAAATAATAAAATACTTCTTCTCAGGCATGAAATTAGATGGAAAAATATAAAATTGAAGGGGAGGAAATTTTCTAGTTATTTGGTTGGCATGTAAAGCATTCAATTATTTTTAAAGTTCTTAGCACTTTAAAAAATAGTTGATAACCATTGAAAAATTTGCAAGATTTTAATTTAATTTCGGAATATTTTCCCTAGACTTTTTATTCCTATTTTTGAGAGATAAATGTACATCTACGTTCAAAACCGGTCGTACGAGAACAATATGCACTAGGTTAGGGCACGACACAGATGAAAATAATATGTAACACATTTTATTTTTGAGTCAAAATTTATTTTACAAGAAAAAATCCATCTATAATTTACGTGAAAAATTTTATTTATATTTTACATGAAAAAATCCATTAATATTTTATTTAAATATGTTTGAAATTATTTTACTTTTGAAAAGACATTGCTATTGAGTCCTACTCATTTCATTTGTCATTCATTAAATGGTTTCCGATGGATGTTTTTATTTTTCGCAAGGGAAAAGGAACATATCTATACCTTAAATACAAAACACTGGGCACCATAAGTGTTGGGCTTCATTGGAGAAGTGCTTTGATGATGAGTTGTCGGATAAGGTGTGCTTGTGTACCATGTGTAATACTAGAGAACGTGGTTTGAAACTGGTATGGGGGAGTTTGTGGAAAGAGAATTGGGTTGTGGGCAGTGAGCATTTCTTCCAGTTTTATGAGCAGTTGGGAGAAGTTCCAAAAATGTGGGTAATGGGTAGTATTTTTATCTCCAAACGTGGGTATTGGAGCGCTCAAGTTTGAACAATCACGCCACATTTACTCATTTGATCTCTTTCTTCAGAAGAAAAATGTTGCTATGGTATCGTAGTGGATGGTCGAGTACAGGAGAGGGGACGGCGGTAGTGGCAATGTAAGTGGTGATGATCAGTCGAGGTTGAATGCCGGTGTGAGAGACAGCAAATCTTGGTCCGGCGAACGTTCAGTTATGGGACAATATATAAAAATGTACGACTTTTTCTTCCTCATGCCTCCTCAACCCTCCGAAAGTAAGCATTGGTTCTAAGGATAGTGTGCTGATTCAAGAGTCTCCATTCCATTATGAGAGAATCGGACACTAATTTCTCAAATCGAAGATCTTGAAGGTCGTTGGCCTTCCTGGATCAATTAAATGTCATCCTCTCCAACAAGGATACAAACACATCGGACTAGGAACTGCAGGTTGCAGTTGATGTGGGATGCACCTCTTGCTGTCCTCCATTTGATATCATTGCTAAAGGTGTGAGTTTTGCCATGCTCTTTTCTTATCTTCTTTTGATTTTTAGTTTGCTTTGGATGTATTATGAGAATTGACCAATAGAAATGTGATATATTATTGAATTAATGTGTTTTTTATCACTCTTTTCCATGCAAAATCGGATGAATGTTGATGATCAGTAGCTTAAATTGTTTCGAGAAAAAAGTCTTGATGATTATTGCACCAATGTGTGAATTTTAAATCAGGTTTGCGTAATAATGTTTATAAAAAATATTTTGTGAAATATAATCCCATAAAAAGTACGACTATTTATGAAAGCATATCTACATCACCCCTCACAACTAGCACTTACAGGTGGTTAACTTGGATGTTTTTCCAAAGTCATTGAAGTTCGTAATATTTTATTTGTTCAATATTTCCACAAGCATCTACCATGCTTGAACTCATTGTCACTAGTTATGACTTCTCTTTGGTAATAATTCATTAACTGTGTCCTTAAAAGTGATTATTGTTTGCTAGAAGTTTTCATAATTCCCTTCTTATGCAATTCTAAATTTTCATTGATGTTATATTTTTCATGTTTACAATTTATAGATGGTAAAAGCATTCCAAAGGACAACCTAGCTAGAAGAAAAGCAAGCCCTGTAGTTTTGCAAAGAAGAAACTGGAGACTTTGGAGAGGCTGTAGAAGATGGCATATGGGTTACGATGTAGAGAAGCTCAAGCTGTAGTAGGGATTAATAGTGAAATTCCCCTTATATTTTTATTATAATCATTATAAAAGATTGTTTTCTAATATTTCTTCTGTAATTTTTTCATAATCGATGATTCTTTTTTTTTAAAACAATTTTTTTCAACATTTTTTCCATTTAGAATGCACACAAAATCTCCTTCATTTTATAATTTATCTGAGTTCTCTTCGTTTCAATAAAGATATAGTTTGTTATTTTATTTTGAAATTTTATTATTTATATGTATTTTATTTATATACATGTAAGCTTAATGCTTTCATTAATTATTCAGTGTCAAACTGGATATAATTATAAAATAAAAATTTTCATTTAATATTTTTCGCTTTGAAAAATCATTTTTCCTTCCTATCAACTACAACAAAATATATGGTCAAGTATGATTTTTATTAAAAATTTATTCCAAATCTAAAATATAAAATTTCAAATTTAATATATATACTTTTTGTGGGTTCTGTCAATTTTTTATTGTTATATGTTTTACAAATATAATGTAGTGCTACGTTATATTTGTAAATTTTATTCAAGATATTATTGCATTTATATTTTTAAATTGATATATGAGAGATTTTCCATGTGCACAAGTATGATTAAACGTTTACAACATAATTTATGATTTGATTTTCCATAGTAAAATTTCTTTTATACTAAATTTTAATTTGATTCTGTATAGTAAAATTTTATATATACCTATGTAGTTTATAAAATGATCCAATGTTATGCTAGTAAAGGTGTTTTCTGGAAATCATATTTCCTTTTCTTGCCTTTATTTTACATTAAATTTTTTAAAAGAAATAATTTTTTTTATTTACATAGTTAATTAATTTATGAATTGATGTGGTTGTTCTAAAGTTCCTAAATTTTAAATCATTTAAAAGGATGGTTCTGATTTTTCTTAACATAATACAAAAATTTTAATTTCTCAATATTGTCATATTAATCATAAATTTTGTATCAACTATGCATAAAAATAATCATGGATAACTAATAGGTATAGTGTGTTAGTAGTAGAGATATTAAAATGAAAAGTTGCAGGTTCTACCAAGTTTAACATATCTTATTTTGTTAAAATTATTTAATTGAATTTATTAATCTGTTTTGTTTTTACTTGCATTCATTTGCCAGATATGAAAAAATAAAAAGCTGTTATGGTTTTGCAATGATAGAAAAAACTGCAAACGATGATTTTCTACTTTTAACCCATTATAAAATGTGAGTTTGTAAGCCGAGGTATATATGTAGTTTCTTGATGTTAACGTATGTTTATTATAAATTAGTGAATGCTAATTAAAAAAATTAGCATATATTATTGTGAATCAGCTGAGACTAATAAAATACAAATAAAAATTCGACACCATTTATAAAAAAAATGGATATATTTAATATGCTAATATTAGTAATTTTATTTAAATATATAAATTATATTTTGTACTTATTAATTAGCCAATATGATTCTTTTCTATTATGTTTTATATCTATTAAAAAAAATTAGATGGAGAAATAGAACATAATTACATGTTAAAATTAATATACCCTCTTTAGTTAATATTCAATTATTATCTTTATATTTAATTTTTTTTATTATATATGTTTTACAATTTTCAGGATGTTGAAGTGTTTTTATTCTATTTGTAAAATAAAAATCATTTAAATATAATGAATGTATAGTCCGTGTGCGGGGCTATTGACTAGTTATTTATTAAAATATTTTCTTAAAACAATCGTAACCTTACACAAACAACCTAGCAAACCATAAAGACAACACCAATTAGGATTCCTCTAACAAGCACATATAAAAATTCTCCAAATCCTTTTCACGGCTGTTATAGTATGAAAATTTGAAGAGTAGATTTGAGGATATATACCAGGTCACAAGTTCAGCGAAAAGGGGAGAGAGGAGGAGGTGCAGTATTGCAGCAATTCCACTAGCTATGGTCCCCTGCCTTGTAACGGAGATAGAGAAAGCCACAACCATCGGGTAAGCAGATGGGTATATATATACAAATGGAACGTGTTACAGCCTTGATTCATGGGCTGCCTTTGTACGTAGTTCGTAGGTATACTCTGTCTATGAAAGGGTAGTTGTTGCTATCGTTGGGGTGGAAACAAGTGACAACTTGTGCTTGTATGCCATAGTTATAGTGACAACTGAACATGGACACTAGGTGGTTGTTGGAACACCTAAGAGTGTGTGCTCTTGGGTTCGAAGGAGTGGAATCAAGCATTATTGTGATTCTAGATATTGAGCATAGTGAAAGATAGTGTTTGGTAACCTACGACAGCTCATCGGGTCACAAGAAGTGTGTACCGAGCATTGGCTAGGGTGTACTGGGCAAGCTGTATTCATCGGCTTCAAAATTAACCTAAATATGTTGAGTACGGGTCGCAAGTGCTGATCATGAACGAGTGTTGCTAGTTGGGGTTAACAAGGGCGTCAGGGAGTGGTGATCAATCATTCCAAGAAGTGGGAACTAGTAGCGGCACATGGAATTATCGACAGTGCTAGGAGTTGATTACCGAGCATACCAAGAACAGGACTCGGGAGGACCAAGAGGGAGTGACCAAGCATTACAGGGAGTGCTAGACAAGTGCTCGGTGATGACCGAGACCCAGAAAGTGGATTTGTGGGATTTGGTTGAGGTTTCCTAGTTGCACTAGGAATCCTGGTACAAGAAGGATTACCAGTAGCGGTTGTACGTATAGGCTAGCTGGTGACCGCGGGATTTCTTCATGGACTTGGACTTGGTTCAGACTTTAGGGAGGATTTCTTGAATGACTTGTAGAACTGATGAACTTGGACATTGAGGTTCACCATGAGGAGCCAAGAGGGAGCCTTGGCTGAGCCGGGATCAAACCCTAATCCTATTGGGAGTTGGATGTTGTGTTTGAGGTTCTTTGGCCTATGGGGTTCTTCCATGACCATCGAGTTCAAATAGGAACATGTGGAACAACATGGGAGACATGTTTTAGATCTTGTTAGTCTTGGAAATGGCGTTAGGAAGAGTTAGACAAGATGTGGAATCTTTCCTAATGGCCAAGTTGGAGTTTGCAACGAAGTAGGAAACATTTCTTATAAATAGACCATATCCTCAGGTATATAGAATCATCACAAAAAAGGTGATCAATCACAAAAGACGGAGTACACTTTGACTAGACTTAGGAGAGTTCTCAATATCCCCATTGTGAGAAGATGGCTGAATCAAGGAAGAAGAAGAAGGAGGAAGTTGCCATGGTCAATCTCTTAAGTGTAGGGATTGAAACTTCAAACTTCGAGGAATCTTCAGGTCTTGATTAAGGAACTCTTGTATACACCTTTGTTACTGATTTCGACTCATGTTTGTTTGAGTTAAATTCATGTATTTGTTATTCTCATCGGGGACTTCGACTTTTGGTGTGTAGTTCTAAGGATTGCTTCTAGGAGGGGTGGTCTAGGTGAGTCTCTTTGTGAATGAGTAGCATTGGAAAGAGCCTTAAGGGGCTGTCCACAAGGTTGAGAGGATTCGAATGCTTGTATTATAGTGTTAATATAAGGTTGGGAGTGGCTCCTGTAGATCTGCTTTTTTGCTAGTTGTTTGTCGTGATTTGGAAAGAAACTTTAGTACCCGGTCGTGGTCAAAGTTTACAACGTGACTAGTTACCAGGATGAACAAGGGCAGAGGCCGGCACAGCTGAGTACTAGAATTGGTATTTGGTGAAGATCGGGTAGTGAGTAGGAGGATTGCTACTTGGTTCTCTGGACAGCCTATCAGTAGGGAGTACTGATAACCAAGAATGTTGTATTGCACGTGCTTGTGTGATCAAGCATGGGTGATTTGACAAGGTGTAAAGAGTGGTACGAGTTAACCATTGAGGTTTTTGTTCCGGTGCTGATTTCCTAATGAGACGGTAGTGTAGTACTCGAGGTGTACAGGTTGCAAGGGATATCGCATAGGAGTAGAAAATAATGATTTGTAGACTTGATCATTGGTTAGTGGTAGTGCTGGTAATTTGATATCAGAAGGGGGTGACTGCTATTGTTTGTAGTGTCGAGTGTTGGCACTAAACATAGGTAGCGGTATTGAGGTTTTGATTGGTTTTGGTGATAAGTTAACCTCTAAGTTTTGTTAGTGACCGAATACTAGGAGTAGTATTTGGGAGTTGCTTCTAGGAGTTTATCCATTACTACGTAAATTGTGGAAGGGTGAGTGTTCTCGAAGGTGAGTATGCACCTCATAGGAGAGGATTTAGGGCAAAACAATTTACCCTAGAATCAACCCAGTAACAATTGGTATCAGAGCAAGGTTATGTTTTACAGAAGGGACAAGTTATATTCATTTGACCATCATTGCTGAGACTATTACATGGATACACGGTATACAGATGCTCTCAGAGAGAGAGTGGCATGGTTAGAAGTGTTGGTAAGAGGGCCTATCAATGGTGGCGAGTCTCACTCGATGTTCGATAGATTACAAACCCTAACTGAGGAAGTGTTGAGGGTTAGTGAACAACTGGAGTCCAGCACTACAAGAGGAGAAGATATGGCTGAGATGGTGTATCATCGCAAAGCTGAATTGGATATAGTCTGTGCTGATGTGGCTCTTTTGAAGCGTGTACTACTTAATCAGCCTCATTAGGGTAATGCTGACCAGGTAGCAGGAAGGCTTAAGGTACCTGAGCCAAAAAGATTCGAGGGAGGTAGATTAGAGAAAGATCCGGAGAACTTCATGTGGGATATGCAGGTGTATTTTTGAGCTACCAAGATCCCTGAGCATAGGCAAGTTTTGATGGCCAGTATGTTTTTAACTGGAGATGCCAAGTTATGGTGGAGGACATGCACCGAGGATGACGAGAATACGGAACATAATAAGATCGAGACATGGGAAGCCATGAGAGGAGAACTTAGGAATCAATTCTTATCGACGAATACCGCATGGGTGGCAATAGATTCTTTGAAGAAGCTTAGACAGACCGGAACAGTGAAACAGTATGTTAACCAGTTCAGCTCATGTCTTTTGGATATTAAAGACATGTAAGAATCTAATAAACTCTACAACTTTGTGAATGGATTACAACCTTGGGCGCAGATGGAGTTGAAGAGGCAAAAGGTGTAGGACTTGAAGGCGGCATTAGGTACAGCCAATCCCCTAGTAGACTTGAGGGCTGCTGCTGGTCATGGTGGAGATGACTGAGTTTCCAAGGATAACATTGAGTCAGCTAAGAGGGACAAGGGAAAATTAATCAAGATAGGAGCAAAGGAGAAGAAGAGAGCTTTTCCTAGGGTTGAGTAGGACAAGTCCAAGAGAGGTGATGAGAAACAGAGACAATGGTGTTTTCTCTGTGGAGGTCCTTACCAGACTAAGGAGTGTCCAAACAATGGTGTTTTCTCTGTGTTTCAGGTCTTGCTAGACTTTGAATGGGCGTTAGGCAGAGTTAGACAAGATGTGGAATCTTTCCTAATAGCCAAGTTGGCATTTGTAACAAAGTAGGAAACAGTTCTTATAAATAGGTTGAATGCTTCGACATATGGGATTATCATGAGAAAGATGATAAATTACAAGAGAGGGAGGATATTTTTTATGGGACTTAGGAGAGGTCTCAATGTCCCCATTGTGATAACAGGGCCGACTCAAGGAAGAAGAAGAAGAGGAAGTTGCCCTCGTTAATCTCTTGGTGTAGGCACTGAAACTTCAAACATTGAGGGATCTTCGGGGCTTGACTAAGGTATTCTTGTATATGCCTTTCTTACTGATTTTGATTCATGTTTAATTGAGTTAAATTTATGTATTAGTTATTCTCATTGGGGATTTCAACTAGGGGGGTGTAGTTGTAAAGATTGCTTGTTAGAGGGCTGATCCAGGAGAGTCCCTTTGTGACCGAGTAGCATTGGGAAGAGCCTTGTCGGGTTGTCCACAAGGTCGAGCGAATGCTTGAGAGGATTGGAGTGCTTGTATTCTTTGTGTTATTGTGTTAATATAAGGTTAGGAGTGATTCCCATAGATCTATGTTTCTGTTTGTCATTTGTTGCGATTAGGAAAGATACTTTAGTACTGGATTGTAGTTGAAGTTTACAACGTGGCTAATTACGAGGACTAATTACTAGGATGAGCAAGGGCAGACGCCAGCACAGGGTGAAGATTGGGTGGTGACTATGAGGGTTGCTACTTGGTTATTGGGACAGCTTATCGGTAGGGAGTACTGATAATAGAGAATACAGTATTGTAAAGACCCCAAAAAATAATAATAATAATAATAATAATAATAACGTTCGACGTGGTGGGATCGAACGTGGAAAAATTTAATTTTTCCATTTAAATGAAATGTCGTTAGCTGGTTAAGTATGAATTACCCAGTTAAGTGAAAAGTAATTTTTAACCGGTTAATTCTAGTTAAATCAGTTGAGTCGACTACACCATTTACCCATTTAAAAAGTTAAGTGAACCATACTATTTACCCATTTAACCAATTAAGTGAACCATACCGTTTAACGGTTTAAATGGTTAACTGAATCATGTCGATTACCCAATTACCTGATTAAAGGAATTACGATGAAATGGTGCTTCCACGTACCCTAGCCGATTAAAGTAGAAGGGGAGGGTGTCATCTCCATTTTCCTCCTCAGACGCCGGATTCCCTCCTTCGCTCGGGTAATTTCCTTTCCTTTCTTTTTCTTTTGTTGCATGCATATTGTAACACCCCGCTTCGGTTCACCCGCGAACCGACCCGGAAGTGTCACCGGCAACCGAACCGTTTGCTAATCTACTAGATTCGGTTAAGCCGACCCGGATCTACCCTCGGCGTCTTAAGTCGGAGATGCAAACATATAGATATGGATGATATGTTTGGGTTCTAACGTAGCCCTACATGCATGCCATGGTATGCAAACAAAAATGGAGCAACGCAATAAACGAGAAATCCAAAAAAATATCTATTTCTACAGAAAATCGGATAGAGTTTCCCCTAAAAGTGTAATAAGGGCCAACCTATCCACAACAAGGATATATATAAATACTTTTAAAACGATGTAAATCATAACAATCATCACTCCCACACAAGCATCAACACTTTCACTTTCATCCGAGCCAAGACTAAGCTCCAAGGCTCCTTAATTATTCAAGTTTACCCATTCATTTCATATGTAATTTTTCAAACACAACACAACAAAATCTTTATTCAGACAATATTAACACCCAATCATTTCACAATACACCTGGCAGGTACATGTGTGCACGACTCTGTGCTACTCCTCCGTGGTCCCGACAGCAGCTTTCAATCGTCATGATCATCACCTACATATAGTAGAAAAACGTCAGCAACGGTTGTCACTGGTCCGGAAATAACTAATACCA
>JAVDBV010002692.1:0-13523 GCA_032619315.1 Piper longum
CACTTTATATATATATATATATATAAAGTGGATGGAAGAGAAACCACATGTAGATGTACCCTTTAAGCATCAAGCAGCCATCATGTAAATCAAACATGCAATTGGCATGTATTTCAAAGGTATAAAAGCAATGCAAAAAGGCAATAATATATGAATGAAGTAAACATTTATACAGAACACTTCACGATGTGAAGAATGGTTGAACAAAGCATGCATCGTTAATGGAGAAGTTTAATAGAATTGGTGATCCACAAGAACAAGAACGAAGTCAGTAGAAATGACATTAATTACTAATTTCTCCGTCACGGCTTAGCCAATGGAGCGAGTTATTCACCTTACACGTATTAATGCACATACAGAGCAACAATTTGTTACGTTCAGAAAATTTCTGTATTGGAAAGATATAAAATAAATAAATTATACGGGAACATGATTTTAATAATTATATATTACCTTATTGCAAAGGAAAAAAAAAATTGCACCTTGCTTTCAGAACCCAGGTTTCAGACTGTCAGTTGTCACCCTCTTACTGGCCTCTCAAGAACAGCTGACAAATAAATCTGTGGCCTCCTACGTCCAATCTCCGAGCCTTCAACCTTCTTCACTCCCACTACACATCTCAGTTTCCTATATCCAAACCTCTCCTCCACCAATGTGGTGATTGTCCTCTTACTCTCATCACTAGCACAGTAGCAATTGTCCAGCCACAACAACCCTTTAGCCCTCAAAACTCTGTCAACGTCAAACATGAAGAACTCCTACTTATCCCCAACAATATTGGATCCGTCCCCGAGAGCAGCGCTACCGATATGAACCAGATCAAACTCTCCGTCGTAAAAGGGGAACCTTTGATTGAAATTTACAGACAGTGGGAAGAGCCCTCTCGCGGCAATGAACTCGTTAAAGTGAGCAGTCTGGTCCAGCGTGGAGGTGATCATGGTGACGTTCTTGTCAAATCCGATCCGCACCTCGCCTCCGGCCATGGCCAAGACGTCGTCGGCCAGGAAATCGTTCTTACCCGGGCTTCACCCACCGCTGCTTCTCCAACCCATTCCCCGCCAGATCGAAATCCGCCCCGCCATTTTTGGCGTTGTAGCATTTGAAGCTCTTGCAAGGGAAGCCAACCCAGCCCAGAATCTTGTCGCTAACCGGCCGCCAGAGAGAGGTGGGAAAGGGGAGGAGGGCTTGGGCGGGGAGCGGGCGAAGCAGCGGCGGCGGGGCAGGGGGTCGCAGCCGCGGGCAAGGGAGCCGTCGTCGGCCGGGCAGTCGGCGGCGCTTGTGTAGTTCATGTAGCGGGAGAGGAGGTCGAGGGAGGCGGCGCAGGAGTGGCCGACGGGGGAGGCCATCGCCGGAGCGAGCGTCCTTGCCGAGCGAGATTCCGACTCGCTCCAACTTACAATTTGCCCGTCCAAAGAAGACCGAGTTACTGGCTTAAAAAAACATGATAGCTAATTTACATAAATTAACTATCATAAACAAATATCCTAATTCTGGAATGCCACGCGAATACCTTTGATACAAGTTTTCTCAACAAAACTCATTATTTTATACTCATATAATAAATAAATAAATAAAGACCAATAATAATGAGACTCATATAATTTTTTAAAGAAAGTATATATAAATTTATTATTTAATCTGATATAACATATTGAATCCTGTTGAACAGGATAGAACCATGTATATTATCTATCCACTATAAATCTTTTGTAAATGGCCGATGTAATATTTGAAATTATTATGATATAAAGTGTTCTGGGTATCAACAGCACATCCTCATGCCACACCGTCACCTCAGTCGTTCCCCGCTGCATTCTCAACGTCCGGACTCCAAAGATTAAAAGTTGGAATGGAAATGTTCTAAGTGGACTCACACCCCACAAGTCCTTCACAGTTTACACGCCTTCCCATGAACTGTTTGTTCCTATTTGGTATTTAGCGCGTATTTGCCATTGAAATTTGTCATCTGCAACTTCACAGAGTATGAAATTCCCCATGAGATTCACTGAACAAGGAGATCACCTCCCTAGGGCCTGTTTAATTGGCATGTAATACAAATGATACAAAAATTTTGAAATACCCAGCAATATTTAATTTTTTTTAAAAAGTATCATTAAATTAACTATTTATATACAAACTAAGTATTAATTATATCTAAAAACTATAAAATAATTATAATTACTTTATGTGGCCCCATCCAAGTGCTCTTCTCTCTAAGGGGAAAAAATCCACCTTTTTTATCTATTGATATAAGAAAAATAAGAAAAAAATTTCCTTGTCAGAGAGTAAATGATTAGATAATATACAGTAAGCATGATTGATTTAAACATAAATTATGTAACAAAAACATTAATTTTTAAAAATATATATTATGTATTTACTAATTTTAGTAAATTCTCCGCATAAAATTATCGTGTCATTTATATTTTTTTCATTCTAAACAAGGCTTTAAACCTAAATTTATTTCTTTATCTTCACAAATATTTATCAGATTCGCTAATAATAATGAATGTACGAGCAGTGGGTTCAATCAAATGGACAGCATACAACGGTGACAGGCAAGTATGTAAAGAGTTCAGGTGCATTTGCTGGCTCATATATACGTTCTTGGAGGATATAGAAATCAAGTCCAACATGTAAGTTTCAAAAGCTGGACATACTTTTAGGAACTATTTAATTAAACGTCTTATGTCTTATGCAATCGTTTGATAAGCACCTACCCTCCCAGCAATCTAACGACAGCAAAAAGGCCCAAAGCATTCCCTTTCTGCTCCGGCCTTCCAAATCAGATTGTGTACATTAACAACTGATCAGATGATATACGCTCTAAGCTCGTGTTGCACTTAATATTACAGCAATGAATTTACACGCAAAGTGCTCTACTGGTCACAATAGTATTGTGTTGAAAACGAAAAGCGATACTACCAAAAATGAAGGAACTCACGATACTGCAACTTAAAATTTTATAGTAAACTGTCTGTCCTAGCCGGTAGCCGTCGGAAATAGTTGAGTGGGGCAGACGGCAACCTGTGCCGAAATCTTGGGTGCCTCATGAGGTAAAACCCTGCAACAACAGTGATCACCTGAAATGGCGTTACATAAAACACCATCGCCGCCAGGAAACAGAAAATCAAAAATATTCCAGTGGCACGGGGATCTCGCCAGCTCAGCAAGGCCAGGACTCTTTCACCTTGAGTAGCTATATCCCCCACCACAGTTTGCATCCTCCCTGCAACACTCCTTAATCGGTCATATCTCATCTTAACCATTTCGGGACTTCGAGAAGTCGGGAAAGAATCAAATTCTTCGTCTAATTCATCTGGGTGAATTGCTTCTGCATGGGAAATTTTGGTGTCCATATGTGGAGGGTACCGTGGCCTGTACCTATAATTCCATATGCCAATGAAAAACATGTAAAGAAATAATGTGGGCAGTATCAACTCAGGAAAGCAGACCAGCATCAGAAATAGCACATGAACCAGCACAGTGGTAATTGGACTCTTCCAGTAGCAAACGTCTCCAAACCATTTGCCGACTGCAAATAATCCGGAAAACACTGCCATCAACCTGAAAAAATATGCTTTGCTTTTCCTCATGCTCCATAGATGAGAATTAACATCAGTCATATACTCCACCACTTCTTTCCTCAATGGAGGCTCTGCACGGCTCAGTCTTGCCGCTACTATGTTCACTGCTTGAAACCTCAGTAGATCAAGTTGAGTAACAGTAAGTGGACGTATATAATGCATCTTGGGCAAAAGTGGGCGTGAATATATTTGCATCATATTCACTAGCGACGTACTTGAGAACCGAATAGCAAGATGCAACTCTCCCATCTTTTTTACCCCAGATGGATGTAGAACGAGCAATGGGTAAGAATGCGTATATACCCTACCTGTCTCAAGTGTAGACAAGCGTATACGCACTTTTCCTATCTTCATATCTTTGTTGCCAGAACCCTTCTCTCCTATCAAGCTGTTGTCAAACACTCCAACAGTGATAACCGTGGCCGGATCATAGACCTCCCATGTGTACTGCTCATTGAATTTAGGACTCAAGCTGTTAACTATTGTTCGTGTTCGAACCCATTTGTGACCATATTTGGCGACACAGTAGGTATCTGACGTACCTCTCCCTTCTCTCGTCTTCATTGGATGCAGACCTTCTGCACTCAAGACACCAAGTTCCAGCACTCCAATGGATGGCTTCCACAACTGCCTTGCAGTGGGCCGAAGATCACTACTGTACTGTGTTGATTCATCCAACACATGATACCCACCATCCAAACAGACGCGGATGTGGATACGACTTGAAAACTTTTCTTTCTTCAACTTATCAACATCAACAGTTACTGCCTTTTCGAGGGGGTACCATCTTGGATCTACGGACCTATCATCTGCTCGTTTGTCTATGGCTGTTAAAGGAATGCTAACTCTCCCAAGCATCTCATCCTTGTTGGGACCGACACGATCTTCAACTGTGAGAATAAGGTGGTCTTCAAAGGGCTCAGCAGCAACAAATAGCATGTCTTCGTTCCACATTGGGTTGAAAGTTCGAGCCTGATAGTTTCTTGTTTTAAGTAACTGATTGCCAATCTGAGCTTTCACATGAACATCAGGAAAACGAGTCTTGTCCGCGATGATCAAGTCTTGGGCCTCAATCACATTAACC
Source organism: Piper longum (assembly GCA_032619315.1). Taxonomy (NCBI): domain Eukaryota; kingdom Viridiplantae; phylum Streptophyta; class Magnoliopsida; order Piperales; family Piperaceae; genus Piper; species Piper longum. Next base: position 4,672 of record JAVDBV010002692.1, read on the forward strand.
CGCACATACCACAACCTTGGTGCATGGTAGACTTTTGATCTTGTATGGCTTCCCGCAGCTACAGATCCATCGACAAGGGGAGAAGCTGCATCAGCATGCCATGCGTCTGGGAATGCTTCATCTGCTTGTGTTCCAATCCAAACAGCAAGCATAATTTCACCTTTTGTTTTCTCTCCTTTCTTGTCTTCCAGTCGATACCATTGCGGGGCCAGGGGACTGTCAGGTGGAACCCGTAGAGGAACCTCATTCAGGTCAAACCTCACAATCCCAACGAAGTCATCCTTGATGAGATCTTTGTCCTTCACCACAGCTTCAAGATAAGTTGCCTGCATCCTCTCCTGGGAGAAGGCAAATACCTCATTCCACGTTGGATCCTTCTTCTTCTCAAAGTGCTTGGTGGTTCCTTTGTAGTTTCCAATTCTCACTTCTACGTATGGGTCAAGGCTTCCTGAAACGTCCTTTGTGGGAAGTTCACGTGCCTTCACAATCCGAACATACAGAAATCGCATTTGTTCGACAAGATCATAAGTACTGGCTGGTCGATCTGCACGAATAACTCGTCCTCCCACAACCTGGCCTCCACCAAGAAATGGACTCGTCTCTTTCAAAGCATAATCCACCGGCTGCTGGGGAGTTGCAGAGGAGAACATCCGGACTAAATTTGGTGGCAGAGTCTCGGACTTCATCTCGTAAGCAGAAGATTTTACGGCTTGCTCCGATATGCCGGAGAAGAGAATCGGCTGTGGATGATGTTGATCTTTTCTAGGAAGGTGGTGAAAGGTATGCCTGGATTTTGCTTTGCCTTCAGAGACTGGAGTTTTGACTGACAGTGTACTAGTGATTTCAGGATCTGATGGTTTTGGCTGGTTTGGCAGTGGATGTGGAATGTAAGGGGTATTAACTGCCGGCAATGGATTTGAAGAGGATCTCAAAGAGTGATCATCTGTCAGATAGACCCTAAGTCCAAGTTCGCCTTTTACTCGAGAGAAAATGCTACGTTTCTCCAAAGGATAGTGTTGAACAACAGAATCAGCATAGAAAACAAAGGATGTCCCAGTTATCTGAACTTTCCCCAGGAAAGGTTTAGACTGACTGCCTTGGGTATTGTTGTAAACATAAGCATCAAGGGTAAGGCTTTGAAGATTAGTGGGGTCAGATATGTCGAAGAAGAAACGCTCATTCCAGACGGGGTTAAGGTCTTTCTGTTTTATAGTTGTTCGATACCTCTGGCCATCGAAGTGGAGTTGTACAAATGAGTTGGAAGAACCTTGCCGATCTTTGGGCATGAGATTGTGAGCGCTCACCACCTCCACACCCACCCTGAGGTTTCTCATTGTTTAAAGAAAGGGAAATTTCTGTTCGTTGGGTAGGTAGAGTAGTTCAATATCTACAACTACCTGCAAGGAAGTCATGAAAACAAAAGAATAATGTCATTGCTTAAAACGACATCATAAACAATGAAGGTAATGTGAAAAATGATAACAGCTAAATTTTAGATAATAGGTTGAATTAGCTAATGTACTTTTTACAAAATTGTGCTCAATTTCACACGGTAATTCTACCCAAATCTCTTCCATAATTGGGGAAAGATCAGCGAAGTTGACATCATAAACAAGATAACCCATTAAAATTAGTACGTCAAAAAAATAATATAAGAAAGACTTTTAGGCATCTTCGTCTCAAAAAGTCACTAAAAGCTGACAATAATAAAATACAAGGCAATCATTTACCGAACCGCGCTTTCCACTTTTGCTGCTTGAATAAAAAATTGTAGGAAATTCCCTCGTGCATTAATCTCATACAATATTACATACATAAAAAACAGTTGTCCTGAAAAACTGACTAACAAGAAAGCAAGTATCGCTGCTAATAAAAAACAGAGAAAAAAGCGAGCAACCACCACAAACGCTAAGAATAACAACAAAATGCACCTAGAAACAAGTTTTAATTTTCATTAAAAAATTATCCCTCTTCTGTGCAAACAATACAAATGCAGCACATACCACATACATCAATCACAGCTTTAGTTTTTTAAGCAATAATGGCCAGTTACATGGAACAAATAGAAATCAAGCCGCTAACAGTGACAGCATTGTACAGCTACGCCAAGACAAAAAATAGTTCACATTCCAAAACATTGTAATCATCGACATATAGAGCTCTTCGAAATGATGAATACACAATCGAAAGAAAGAGGTGTGATAAACACGAACTAATAAAAGCAAATACAACAAAAGCACCTTCCCCTGCACAAGCCCTTTAAGTAATGGCATAAAGTAAGCAAATTATTAATATCAAAATTCAAACAGTAGCAGATGAATTGTAATAAAATAGGGTGATCCTTGGGAAAGTTGCGTTGATAGAGGAACAGGAAAAATGAAGCGAATAAAAATAATGAAAAAAATACCCATGTTTCATAAGGCACATTACTCCCCTGGTTTGTCTGTCTATAGCTGAAATGCGCATTCATTTTCAAAGGAACATAGTGATGCAAACATGAAAGGATAATTTGAGACAACAAATTCGCGTAGATCATGTTTTTTTTTAGAATTCACTCAAAATTACGAAGACAATGAGTAAAAGGTAGCACACAGAAAGGATGGCATGAAACAAAAGTAATTGCATTCAATAGCAAAATCGACAGCGATGATGCCAACTAGCTTGTATAATTTATAGAATACATTGACTTATGACTCGCCATCAAACTAGGAAACATGTATATCAAGAATCCAACTAACATAATGAAAGAGGCATAGCTAAGACTGAACTAAAATAAGACTCATACTTCAATAAAAGTTTACCACCGCTTCTGAAAAAAAAAAAAACTCGAATAGGAAAGCAACTGAGATTCTAACTAGGTATCAAATAGAAAATATAGGTATCTGTCATCAATCACCTCTTCTGAAAAAAGAGCTTGACCTCGAGTAAGCTTCATCTCCTCGAGTAAGAAATTGAGGCTTGGTATGTCAATTTGCTTGCTTTAGCTTTAATAATAGTACATGGATATTGTGAAGAGGAGGTTGACTGTTGATTTTTTATTCGATTCGGTGCTGGTGGCCGAGAGGCTGCAGGATGCTCTTGCGGCTTAGTATTGATAGGAGGGGAATATCTGCGACCGCTCAAGGGAGCCGAACCCTATGTTGGACGTAGAAGGTTTACATGATTCTCTTATAAGTTGTCCCTTAAAGAACTCAATATTTGGAATTATCTCCAACACAAATGTAAATATTTGGAATAATCACCGACACAAATGTGAAATAGAAGCCATATAGCATGCAACAAACTGATCATCAAATTTAGCAAGCTCATTCGGAGATACCAAGGTATTATCTTCATTATATTCTTGAATGGATTTGATGCATTAGCAAATTGCACATAGCCTCAAGAACAACTGTTGATTGTATTCATAAAGTAGGAATTGTTTCTTCAATGCAAACAGAAAATCAAACAAAGAGATAGTTTGTGGCCCTCCAGTTGTTCTCGTTGATTACAAAGGGCTCTCCACTAAGCCACTATAGGATCTAAAAAACGTGACACAACTATATCAACTCTCGCATCTGGTGGAATTCCAGAACTTCCAAGAATATATTCAGCAGTTTGTAACCAATCAACCTCTTCATCTACATCTTAAATTCCTTTAAACTCTAGTAAATTGTAAAGGCCCGTCCCAGTTAGTGCATAAGTATATAAGTAATTAATCAAGTTGAAGATCATAAGTGCATCCTCATTAATATATTAGATTTTACCTCAGCAGGTATTAAATATGAGATTAACTTAACTTTTGGGAGAGAGGGGGATATTACATTCCACCTACGTCATTTCTTTTTTTTCCGTGACTTTTGACATACTAGAATCCATCCAACATGGTCCTATGCTCGCTCTGATACCGTCTGACCCGACCAAAAGTGTAAAATAATTGAGTCGAGCCTTTACAAAAGTATCAGAGCAATCTGATTTCATGTTAAATGATGTATTGTACTAGAGGCATAAGCTAGGCTGTGACAATGGGTCAAAGAAAGACGTTGACTAGGCCTAACTACAAGCCAAATGTAGAAATTTCGAGGACAAAATTTTTTTAAACTTAAGTCAACTTTGTCATTGCCTGGAAGCAACAACATGTGAAACTTGGGAAGGAGTATGGTAAGAACCATAACATAAAGTTGACTTTACCACAATTCAATGCCTACATGGGAACAGTTTTAGCTTGTATATTGTGGGTAGAGGTTCTAGCTCCTATACAAACTATGGTATAAAGTTGATCAAGAAGTTCGGTAATTTCTATTAACTATGGTATAAACTCTGCCAATGCTTTTGCATTATTGGTCTCAAGCCTAAATAAAGGATAATGGTTGGCGTTAAGAAAGGCATCCGTCTAAAATTTTGTCATTTATAATTGCATAAATCTTAGTTTAGGATCCATGCCCCAAACACTCTTTGGGTATATTAGGTGGAAAAATAAGAAGAAGATGTATCTAATCATGATCAAGAAGTTATTGATGACACATAGCATTACCCTGTTCCTTAGTGTTAGCAACCCATTGGTCACGGTGTTCCATTATTAATCAACGATAGTGGAGTGGATAAATCTAAGGACTGTGATCTAAAAGCCATATAATCCTTGACAAATAGGGTAGGCTGCTAGTCCAATGCGGCTATGTGGCATTGAAAGAATAAGGACCTAGAAGGCAAAAAAAACAAAAAAAAAAAAAAAAAAGAAAAATTTACCAACAGGTCTCGTAAAACAAAACAGAAAAAAGTCAGAAGAAATCAAACAAAAAAAAATTCCCCATCTTATGATTGATTTAGATTTTTTCTATCAGTATTCCACATTCAATGGTTGCATAGAAAATTCAGATTGCACCTAGATAAAATCACCATTTGACCTCCATAATACGATTCTATATATAAGAAGGACTAAGGAAGGACAAAATCAATGGAAGAAACAAAAATCAACCGTCCAAAAAGGTCAATTTCTATCCCCCAATATTCAGCATCCTTCTCTGCAATTGCGCCATAACACAACAACCGGCACACGCCTCCCACCACACATTTCAACCAAACAGCCAATGCCGCCAATCATAACAAGCTCAACAAAAGAAATCCACCAAAACTAGTATTGTCAGAGACATGAATCTAACAACCCTACCACCATCTATTAAAAAAACCACCACATCATTCCCAACAACGAACAAACCACAACAACCGATCATTAAACGAAAAGCCAGCACAACTCATTGAGCAAGTACATCAAACCATGGACAAAAATCGAAAAGGGGGAAGCGTACCTTGATTGCAGATACTAATTCGTCAAAACACTCGATCTTCGCCGTACCAGGCTCAAAAAGACTCCTTTTTTTTTTCTTCGGCAACAGTCAATTGCAACATGTCCAATCCAATGCCTTCATATATGGTGATGGAAGAGGAAGCACGAACCGAGTAGGAGGAAGGAAGGACGGTGCAAGCTTACCTCCTTCTCCGATGATTCGTAGAGATATGGCGACGACGACGAAGAATTGCGAGGGAGAAGACGAACTGTCCCCTCTTACTCGCCCTCCCACAGCTCCTTCGTGACGTGGACAGCGAGTTTGTGGAAATTTAGAAAACCTGGCCTCTAGCGTGATGCCACATCAGCACGGAGATGCGAAGGGACGAATAAGAGCAGCGTTTGAGGGCATTTTGGTAGTTTCCTTTTCTGAACGGTCGTTCTAGTCATTTTAAAAAAAGGGGCGTGGAAGCTTCGATGTGAAAACGTGTTCGCGAAGTTATGGGTAACGCGGGAGATGTCTAGAGAAATGGCATTTAATATTATTATTATCTTCTAAAGCTAATGTGACCAATTAACTGATATAATATAATTGACAAAAGGTGTCGATCATTGAATTTATTGTTCTTCTTAAAAAAAAAAGAAATTATAATAGGAACAAGAGGATCCCATTCTACCTTCCTTTAAGCAGAAATTTAATTTGAAATGAATGTTTCTGCTTTGTTTTGACGACTATTATCTTCTTTACGGCATCGACTGCTTGCATTCATTGAAAATGTAAGTTACGAGAGCAGATGGCAGGATTTAAATGAGTCGGCAGCAATTCAAATTCATACGAATCCAATACGGAAAAAATAATAACAAATATTCGCGGATCATCATGCCAAGTCAAAAACCACCCGCTAGTAGAACCATGCCCGAACATAGATTTGTATCCTAGGACAATCACGAAGGTCGTTCCCCCGGAATAAGAATGTTTGTCAAACTGAACCTGCAACTTTTGCACGGATCAGGCGTGCGGCTGCCGAAAAGATTCTCATAAAATATGTTGTCTTCCATATAAGCTTACACGAGTTGGCGCCTGTTTCTGGAATAACTTTTACGCAACACATATGCAGAAAGCTCAGCTTTATTATAGACAGCAAACCGGTCTTCGAATCAAATAAAAATGTAGCTCTCAATTTTAGCCATTAATGCGGTTTGTATATGTAAGATACACTACTTGAGCAGATTATATCTAAAGCTTGGACTGCTTATTTTGCACTCTGGCTTTAGTTTTGTAAAGGAGAGTGTGGGACTCCTCAAAATGAGGGTTTGTGGCTTTTTTCACATCTCCTATCCACTGCAAGACCTTCTCGTGTGGAATCAGTATGCGATCACGATCATTCTCATCAATAACCTGATAAAAAATGTCTCCCTGTGAGCATGTTAATTACGATGGGTAATAAATAGCTGCCGATGGTCGTTTCTCTTACCTCGCGTTGCATGATCTCACAGACAAAACTAAGATCCGCGACAAAAGGGTTGAGGCAGCCCAAAAGAATTTACCACTGCCTTTCAACCAAAAGGTATCTATTTTTGAAAGGGAATAAGACTAGATTTTCTCAGCATCGGCAGCTGCGTGTGGATTCAGGGGAAGGCCAAGTGCTGGGGCTAACAATGAATGCAGAACAAGTGGAGCTGTAAACAGGGAAAACACTTGAGGATCAGAAACCTCAGAAATCATAAAGAAAACATTTTCATATGAAGTGTTAAGACATAGCCAGGAGACGATAAGTTTCTAAAATATGTCCAAACAATTATCATATATTTGGAGGTCATACTTTTACTTCATCCTTGAAGAAAGAAAACATCTTTGACTTTATTGAGGCTATAGCTGTATCTATGTGCATGGTAAAATCATAGATCATTCAAAAGATAATGTCATAAATGCTTCCCAACAGTAGGATAATCAAACCTGCACCACGCCGCAGATTGCTATGATGCCAATCCAAGACCGAGTCTATGCTTGCTCTTTTGGACAGATCAGCTGGATACCTTATACAATGCCATGAGAGAAGGATAAATGAAAATTAGGATGTGAAAACAATTACCAGTTACTGGTGAACACTTGTATTAACGAGAGAAATGAATAATTAATTTAAGCCGTTTGACTTAAACGAATAATTCATTTCTCGCGTTAATAGTTTGGCTGCTAAATGTTCGGCTGACTGGAACCCAAAAACAGAACTTCATCAGATTCGGGGCTCCAAAAATTTAACTTGTCTATCACAACTAATGCTTAACACTCATAAAATATGTTCAATTTCATCCAGATTTTTATGACCCAAATCTATGTATAACCTTTACCTTTTTTAATGAATGGAAAACAATTTGATCTCAAAAAGAACAACCTTGAGTATGAGAAACACTAAATTGGAAACAATGAATATTACTCCTAAACTAGAACCAACGAATATTACTCCTAAACTAGAACAAACGAATATTACTCCCATATTCACTTGCATCATTGATTTGAATTTGAAAAAAACTGATTAATAACTGATACAGATTCCATTTGGCCGATCTCAGCCTCACAGCAAAAAGGTAAACATAAAGATAATTAAGTAATTTGAATACCAATATGCAAACATGTGAATGTAAAGGAAAGTCCAGATGTCTACCAATGATCTCCATCACTGGGGAAGGCACAAGCAAGGTACCTCAATATTGCATGACTGCAGCAACCAAGAATATATGAGCAATCTTGACAGCGAAAATTGAATCACAAATAATCAAAGACATGATGAGAGAGTTTTGAGAAAGAAAGGTTGGTTTTACTCAACAATATCCGAATACATGACAAAGATAAAATAGTTGACTCCATATATATAGACATATGAGAATATGCAGCCAACAAAGTTAATGCCGAGACTGACAACTATTGAGAACTGTATGTAATCAAACATAATAAACAAGTAGAATATCATCAATTGTGTTCCCAAAAAAAAACCTTCATAAAGGTTGTCTATCAGAAAATTACCCTACATAAAAAGCGCGCATTTGAGAAGATATGACTGGAAAAATCTATGGAGCAAGAACTTCAATAATAAGGTATAAGACCAAGCCAGTTGCATAGAGTTCCAGTGAGAACTGAAGCCTACACTAAAACAGGAAAATAATATGAAGGGTACATTTCAAACAGCTTAAATCTTCCATCAACTATTGCAGGAACCTGGCCCATAGGATTGATTTCTGGCAATCAAGCTAGTATGCAGTTAGGGAATGTATGATATATATATATATATATATATATATGGAAATAAGTTTCCTGTACTCAAGCACAGCGATCTTAGCTGTGCTTAACTTTTTAATCCCGGCTGTTGGATTTTATCCAACGGTTGAAAAATAAATTGGAGCCATCTTTTATGTGGTGCCGCCGCCCGCTCCGTCGCGTTCTCCGCTGTCGTCCGCTCTTTCTCCACTGCCGACGCCGTCGCCGCTCACGTCGACGCCCTCCCCGGCCTCCTCTCCCCCGGCGCCCTGCTGCCTCCACCCTCCCGTCGCCGCCCCACCGCAGCACCTCCTTCGTGGCCTTGCCCGCGATGCC
>JAVDBV010002693.1:0-16120 GCA_032619315.1 Piper longum
CCCTTTCCAATGTTGATTCACTGTTGTCCACACCATCATGCTGCCGATGACATCCCCTATGACCCCTAATCATTTTCTGCATATCCAGCGCTGCCGCTGACAGAGGGTCAATCAAACAACCAACCAACCCCGGTCAACTTGTTGCCGCCGCCGACAGTCATCATTGCCATTGCCATTTTCACCGCCACTTTATTGGGTTGAGCTCGCAGAGTCAGTGCTGACAAAAGCCCCGATTGCCTCCCCATAAAAGTTGCCGGAAAACGAATTTGCTGAAATTAGTTGGATTTTTTGCCGAATTCATTAGTCGAACCTGATCGAACTTCGGACACTGTCAGGTGCTGAATTCGAGTCTCAAGCCACATGACAAAACCCTAGACATCGCTGATTATTGACGATGCTAGGAATTATTAACTCCGATTTAATTTCTCAAAAGTGATAACTATTAGCACAACATGCTAGGATTAATGATTGATGTTTTAGGGATTTTATTGTAAATTAAAACATGAATTGCTTGATTGAATTGTATTAAAATGAATGCTAAGGAACTAATTAGGTAAAGTAAGTAAGTTTCATAATCTAATGCAATGTATCATAGGAAATCTTATATGGATTGGGATTGATGTATGATTGATGTGAGGATGATTGATGTGTGTATGTTATAGGATCTGTGAATACATCATGAGCGGGCGTTAGCTTTTAGTTTGATGTGTAGGTATGAAGTAGTAGCTTGCCACTTAGGCGTGTGGACATGATTGGAGCTTTTACTAGGTCTGTTTAGGACTCACTTTTGGTTTGACTTCTATACTTTGTCATGTTTTATATTAACAAGTAAGCAAATGTGTCAAGTGGTGGATTTATTGTATCCCACTAAACACGGGCCATCTAGTTGTATGAGATTTTTGGATTAATAACCCTAGAAGATGAGATCCATCGAGTTTATTTTCAAAACTCAGATCCAGCTTACAATGCCTTCGGGCCTAATCATATTAAAATCTCTACCCAAGCCTATGCACAAGTAGTTTTTCGCCTTTTCAATGAAATATGAGACAAGGGAAAACTAATAATAAGCCTTGAGATAGGGCGTGTGTCCATCAAAGCGGGCTTTGGAATTTGTGAGCCCTCGTTCCATTGTTGAGGGATCCCGATAACTCCACCTTTGAGTTCATCAAACCCGGAGAATTGTGGAGGTTTACAGGTACTGTTATGCAACACATGTTTAGACTTGTGGTTTCAAAGGTACAGTAGGCGCATGCTTGAGAGTACTCGGCCTTTGTACTTAGGGTTAGGAGTGATATGGAGGATATAGAGGGCCGAAATGAAAGAGAATGATTTTCCTACACAAGGGATAATTTAGACATGTCAATGAATGAGGATGAGATAGAAATGAGATGCTATCACTTGAGGTCGACAACTCCTAGTTATAACCCTTATGAGAGTTCTATGAAGAGTAATGATGTTTTCATTTAATAGGAGGGTCAGTTCTCCTATGTCAGTTTGTTATTAATTATTTTTGGACAGGTACCACTTGTTACTGATGTCTTTTTATTATCTATGTATGTGAGAACTGCGAGAAATAGGCATTTTCGGGACGCGGAGGAGCAGCACTGAAATCACGCACACATGCACCTACTGAGTGTAATTGGCGATGATGAAGTGTGTTAAACTATGTGGATGATGAAATTAAATGATATTCTATGAATTGTTATAACTATTTTGCTTGTGAATGAAAATAGAGAATGGAAAATGAACAGGTGAGCAATGGAGTTTAGACTCGGCTGATATGATGAAGAAAGTAAGGATAAGTGGAAATGTGAAAAAAATGTTGTGTCTAGACTATATTTTTTATGTTTATTATTATAAATATATAACACTTGTTGACAAGGTGGCCCCTATTGCACTTTTAGGGGTGACTTTATCCGTTTTACTTTAAAAATAGGTATTTCTTTTAAACTTTTCATTTGTTTGGTTTGTTTGTATACTTGTTTGTATATCATAGCATGCATGTAGGACAATGTTAGAACCCAAACATCTCATCCATACTTTTCATGTTGCATCACCATTTTGAGACGCCGATGGTAGATCCAAGTCGGCTTAACCAAATCAAGTACATTAGCGAATGGTTCAGTCGCTACTAATATTTACGGGTTGGTTCACAGGTGATCCGAAATGGGGTGTTGTAATAGGAAAGGGGCAACCAGGGTAGAGCAAAGGGAAGGGAAAGAGAGAGGAAGGGAAGGGGAGGAAGAGGTTGGTTGGAGATGGGAGCTAGCCGGCGGCATTGTTGGTTGCCGACGTTAGTCCAAGAGGGAAAGAAGGCATCGGCTAGGGCAGCCGGGTAGGAAACCTCCAAGGGTAAAATAGGGAGGAGGAAGAAGGGAGAAAGGGAGGAGGGGGTTTCTGGCTGCGGTGATGCTACCAGAGGCGGTGGTGTGGGTTGTGGTCGGCTAGGTTGAGGGAGAAAGGGTTGGGTTCGAGTAAGTTTCAGGTTTTTTTTTTTTTAACTTGGCTAGGATAAGACTAATTAGGCATAAAGTTGTTCTAAAAGTTATTTAAGGGCTGCCAAGGCATGTCGAATATGTCATGGACACGAGTTAAAAATAAAAATGGACAATAAAACATGTTCGACATCTGTCAAATGGCATGCTTTTAGAGCTACCAGCCAATTAAAAATCCTAACCAATGCGTCCTAATATTATCAATGGCCTAAGTCTAGTTCTATGATCCACTCAGCAAAATATAATAAATAGATCATACTCTCATATATATTGATAAATCAGTTTGTTATTGTGTAACTATTGCTATCAGCATATATTCAGATATACATGTATCTTTGGACATACACAAGGTCGGCCTCGGCCTCACACACATGTTATGAAGGCTGAACCAACCCATACAAATGGTCGAACTAACCAGTTGGAGATTATAAAACCCTCACTCGGGTCGCAGGTTTTACACTAAGTGCAGGGGTTCGATCACTTGGTTAGATCAGATGGTTTGGATGAACACTATTCTATCAATTTTGACTTATGCAAGATAATCATGTGGTCATCACGCATGATTAAGTCATTCTATAAAAATATTTTACTTCGGATGAATAATCCACGAAGATAAGATCCCTTAAGTTTATTCGAAAATTAACCTTGCTTTTATGTGATTACGAGACTCCAAGATCAATTTACTTATTTATGCACCCTAGTGCATGTTTTATCTGTCCCAAACCTATACTTAATTTCTTGTTTTCAGTGAAAAGATAGGAGCATTGTTATCCCTATTGGGACCATCTGAATAGGGATAGGCTCGAATATACAATATCCATAAATTTGATCCTTTTATATCCTACTCAAACTAGCTTGAATATAATATATTCGAAAATAATAATTTTTGAATCAAATACTAGTTTTGACTATTTGAATATATCATATGTACAAAATATTTATATCGGATAGAGGTTTGGGGTAATTCGATATGTATTTGATCCAAATATGTGATACTTTATAAAATTATATTTTAAAAATATTCAAAAAATTTATTTTTTATTATTTCCCCCACATTTTACATTGAAATTTATATTATTCTTAATCAGATGGGGCGAAATATGGATCAGATTGGGTGAATTACGGATAAGGATATGATAAATAAAATGAATGTAATATTCCAATTCAAATCATAATGTATTGGATATTCGGATTAGGATTGGATAGGATATTCGGATTAGGATTGGATAGGATAAGTCGTATCCAACCTATATTCGATCCAAAACCATCCACTGGTCCAATGAGATAGCCACAAATTTAATATTTTCCATAATTTCTTTAAATGGTAAAATTGCTTAATAATTGCTTTATTACTATCTCCAAATCCCTCAATTTATCCCCATTGCGCTTTTGCATTGCAATAGTCGTCTTTGATTTTTTTTTACCAAAATAATAGACTCCACCCGAACACAAGAGTAATCACGAGATGGGGCCAAATCAAATTTATTTGTCTCTTCTTTTATTTTTACATTGTGTCTCTTTATTTTACAAGCATTTCGATTGTAAATCCGGTTAATGAACATCCCCTATAGTTGTCCATTTAGTTTCTCGTTTAATACCTAATATAGTAAGTTTTTATATATTAATGAAGATAGTGCTTACAAATTTTAAATTTGATTAATTACTATTAAAAAATGATGAAATCAATTAGCTTGCATTGATTAAAGAGAGTTGTTACAAATAGTAATAAAACTAATCCAAGAATATATTAGATCTGGATGATGAAAATCTTTTTAGATATAAATTCATATTAAACTCGCGAGTCATGAAAAAATAATTTTAGAAATAAAACATCTTTAAGGTGGTGGGTAAAGTACATAATTTTATAATTAATTAATCCACTTAGTCAGATTTCATTATTTATTGAATAAAATTCAGTATATTAATAGAGATGCTGTGTACGATTTTTAATTTTAATAAATTAGGCTAGGCGGTTACACTTTCTAAAACATGCCCATTTGTCTCTGCAAAATAAAACAGAAAAAATAAAAGGCCACCTAAGCCTAAGCATAGACCTGGTCTTCATCGGGCCGTGCTTCAGCCCAACCAATTCCCAATGAGGCATTAAAGGGGTCAAGGGATCCACCACCAAAGCTTGGGAAGATAAAATATAAAGTGTTTTGGAGGTGGTTTAAACTTAGAGAATCAAATGTTTATCTTTAGGGGTATAAAATATTATTTTAAATTAAGTAAGTATATTAATGAGCCTCTAAAACTAATGTAGGACTAAAATCAAACCGAACAAAAAAAAAACCCATAACATGTATAAAAGGCGTTGATTCGTTTTACTAATTTTTGTAGAATTTTTAATTTGAATAAAATTATAAACAAATATTTCTTAAGATATAAATAATAATAATACAAATATTTAATTAAGTAAATAAATTAAACCCACGCTCAAAGCAGGAAAGGAATAAAAAACGTGGGGGCCACGCAAGAGCAGCGTTCGGCACCAGAGACCCTTCCTCCTCCCTCCACGGTCCATCCATGGCCGACTCCCCCTCAAACCCTAGCGACGGCTCTTTCGACCTCAAGAACCTCGTCTCCACCTTCCCCTCTCGCCTATGGAAGCTCCTTGCCGCCCTCGTCCCCGATCCCCGCATCATGCATCGCCTCTCAACTCGCTTCCTCCGCGGCGCCGCCCGCTCCAAGTTGAAGCCGGGACTCCCCCTTCCCCTCCACCCCAACTCGCCTCACTCTGCACGGTGGGTCCTTCGTTTCTCCCTGCTTTGCTTAGAATGTTGACGTGGATGTAGGTGGGAGTGGGACGGAAATTTTATGTGAATTTGATTATTATTTGTGGTGTTTTTAGATTATTATTTATGCTTCTTTGAGTATGATGGTTGCGGACTAGTCGAATTGAATGCCGATCGGATAAACCATTAGTGTTGACTTGTGAAGCAATGATTAATGTTTACCTACTAGTTGGATAATAAAGTAGTGAAGTAATGATTATGAAATAATGATTGGTGTTTATCTACTAGCTGGATAACTTGGAAAATTCTATGAGGTCTGTTTGGTTGCTATGAAATTACATGAAAGAAATGTAAAATTTGGAGATCACAAATTTTTTTGTGTTTGGATGTCTTGAAATTTAGTGAAAAAAAAGCTTAAATTTCTGTCAAAGTAAGTCTACGTAAAAATTTTACAAGTCGGGGGAAATTTTGGAAGGAACGTGGACATGCACGTACACATGGAAATGAATATTTCATGTTCATCTTATTTTCTTACTATCTAAACATGTAAGGGAAATTTTTGAAATTTTCATGTCATTTCATATCATTGCATTTCCATTTCATATGATTTTTTTTTTCATTTACACTATTTTCATGCCAACTGAGCATATCCTAACGGTTTTTTGGTTGGTGTGAAAATAATGTAAAAGATATGAAAATTTGAAATATTCAACTTTCTAAGAGTAGTTATAATTAATATATTTTATATAAAAAATATTTTTGCATGTATTATTTTATGTACAAATGAAGTATAGTTGCATTTAAGTAAGTATACAAAATGATCATGATTACTTCAAAGTAGGTCACCTATGTGCTCTCCCTTGTGCAACCAATTTTCCATCTTTATCTTATCTTTTGAGATAAGAAAAAAGTGGATTTTTTTTTGTACATGTAGGAAGTAATTAATTGTAATGATAATTATTTTGAACATAATATACATTAAGCATGTACTTATTTTCTATGTTATACATAAAGCATATACTACTTTAGTAAGGTTGTCTGGTTGAAGATTTTTATGTCATTTACGCTATTTTCATGCTAACCAAACATAGCCTAAGTATATTCAAATGCTTAAATCAAACTTTGCAGAATTTTTTGTGTGAATGATTTTTAGGGTTGGAATTTAGGGTTTTGAATTGTTACTGATCATGCTTATTTGAGATTGTTTTATCATTAGTTCGAGTGCTTAGAATGGTGGGTGTCAATTTGTTTCTAATAGTATGAAAACTGAGATCGTACTTTGCAGAATGTTTGTATGAATGATTTGTTATGGTTGGGAATTAGGGTTTTAGAGTGTTAGTGATCATGATTGTTTAAGATTGTTTTATTGTTAGTTTGAGTGTTTACAATGACGAGTCTCCACTTGTTTCTACAATTATGAAAGCTAATAGATTATTGGTCTTGACTGGTGAGTAATGATTAATGTTTGCCCACTTTTTGGATAACTTGGCAATTTCTTGCAGTACATTCCAGATGCTGAAATTGTACTTCGCATGATAGTTTGCATGAATTATTTGTTATGGCTATAATTTAGAGTTTAAAGGTGATCATGTTTATTTAAGATTGTTTTATCGTTAGTTTGAGTTCTTATAATGGTGGATCTATGCTTCTTGCTACCCATGCTGGTTCATAATCTAAGAAAGCTGATAGATCATTAGTGTACTGACTACTGAGGGGAGTCAGTAGAAGTCTGGTGAAGTACTGACTAATGTTCACCCACTTCTTGTATGACTTGGCAAGTTCTTGTTGCACATTCCAGACTCTGAAATTAAACTTTGCAAAAGATTCATGTATTCTTGGAATGTGGAGTTTTGGAGGGTGAGATATCATATTTATTTAAGATTGTTTTATATTAGTTTGAACAACCTAGATTGCCTGACATTCATTCACTGGCTTGACCTTTTCCAAAGGCAAGTCAATGGAATTGTATTTTTTTTTAATAACGAACATGATGAGATTTGTGTCTTTACTTCCAGTGTCTTGACAGACACTTCTAAACTAACAGATGCCTTAGAGGATGTTGTGGGACACATCTTGTCACGATTGCGCCAAATAGAGAAGAGCTTATCCTTTTGGTCATCACGTGCAGAGGTAGAGTTAAGTTTTTTTCGAAGAAAATGATGTGAATTTACTGACTCTCTTTCTAATCTAATGAGACTAATCATGAATAATTTCTACCAGGGCACGGATGCTCAAAAAATTTATTTTATGATGTTTGAAAGGGGTCCTCGGGCATTTCTTGGTACAACAGCACAGTTACTGCAGGGTTTTGTCAACAGAAAACCTTATATGCGACATATTTCCCAGATGGCAACTACTAGCATATTTGACAACATAACTGCTTTAGATACCGTACAAAATTGTCTGGCTTCTTTTCTGGCCCAGGTCTCATCCAAAACCTTGTTCTATTGATTTTTCAATTTTCTTGTCTTATTATCTTTTTTCTGTTCTTTCTTTTTCCAGCTCTATATGGATGTGGATGAAGTTGGTGAATCTATCAGGAATGAGCCTGAAAATTCTCTGCTTTCTCTATTAGTGTCGATTGATTCTTTATTCTCAAAACTAGAGTCTGCTCTTAATAATTTGCACACAAATCATAAGGTCGTAAGTATTACATTTTTTTGCATGTTTGCTTCATACTTCATTTAAAGCTTTTTTAACAAGTTTTATCTACAGATTGACTGCTCTGTTGAAGGAGACAGTTTATTACGTCTTCAGTTTGATAAAGTACTGTTGGTTGATAAAGAAAGTTCCCAGTGGACAGCAGGTGAACTAGAGGATGCTGTTAAGTTAATATATCAGAATCTCAACAGACTTGATTCGTACTTATCCCTAATTGTATGTCAGATGTTTATTGAAACCTTTGGGCTTGATAGTTGTTTTCTTTTTTTCTTGAAAAAATATTTTTCCTGCGTTTGGCATTTTTAGGTGTCCCAGTATCAAAAACCTAGGAAAACAACTCTATATTGGTTCCATTACTCTTGTGGGGCAGTTGGGCTGTCACTTTGTTCCATCTGGCTGCTTCGTCACAGTAGATTGATGGGGAGTTCTGATATTGACAACTGGATCTCTGAAGCCAAGGAATCAACTACTGCCTTTTTGAAAGATCATGTTGAGGAACCGGTAGGACAAGTCTTTGCTTCTTGTTGACTTTGTATGAAAATCTAAGACATTGAGGCTTTGTAATACTCGGACACTACTGTCTTTCTAAGACTTTGTAGGTAATATCATGTCTGTGAGATTAATTTTTTGCTGTGACTGCTAACCTTTATTATTGCTGTTAATGTAATATCATTTGGCTCTGTTTTCGAACTGCTTGAGCTTTTAGGCAAAGTGGTTAAACAATGTATAATTACCTTCATCATCTTCATCGTGATGAATCATTGACAATATACTTCTTGAATGCTTTGTACACTATGAAAAATGTAACAAAGTTTTCACTGGTTAGACACGTTTGATAATATTTCCCTTTTCAATTTTCAGCTTATTTCTATAAGAGATGAGCTTTTCGAGACATTCAAGAAACGGCAAAAAGGTGTAATGGAGCTAGAAGAAGTTCAGTTAACTGCAGATTCTCTGCACCGGTAAGTTGATTTATGCAAGTTAATTATATTCTTCCTTGCAAAACATATCTATCTCATGAAAAGTATAAGATTTAATAATAAATATTAATTTTGTCCTCTGTCAATTTGGAGTGGCAATTAGTTTCTTCATCTATGGTTGGACTCATAATGCAAGCTATTTTAGATGAATAGATACTAGTACTGGGTGTTTCCTATTGAGCATTGCTTTCAGTAGCTGTTAACTTTTCCTTCTTCGCTCAGAATGCTATTAGCTTTTACCGAACAAACAGGCCAAAATTTTCCTGAAAATGCAGCAGACCAAGAAATGCTGGAAATAGTCATGGCCAGGTGATTACCATCTTCATTGTTTCCATTTGTCTTAAAGTGTTTTTGAGAAGCCTTGTTTGAGATTCTTAGACCATATTTTGGGTCACCCTATGCCTATATTTGATATGACTTGTGATGCACATTGGATTCTTATGGGGTAATTTATGGGCAACAACATTTTCATTGTTATCGTTGATAATATATGGTTTGCTTCAGTTTGTACTTTTACTGATGATCTTTTTTGTTTTTTCCGTTTTACACTTAGCATTGCATCTGGTTGGGTTTTTTTCACTTTGTGTGTGTCTACCATGTTAATCAGCTAATAAGATAACCTTTGGTTTTGTCTTTATTTAGATATGAGAAGGAACTCATGAATCCGATTAGGAATCTTATGGGAGGGGAATTGGCTAGGGCTTTGCTTATACAAGTATGTGAACATAGAAGTGTTTCAATACATCACTCCTTCGTTCTTTGACCATCATTTTTTTTTACGCAGGTTCAGAAACTGAAACTTGATATTGAGATGTACGTTTATTTTAATATTTCATCATGTTTTTGTTCTCAAAATGTGGCAATATGTTTTCGTTAATTCGTTAATTCATTATTTGCTGATCCTTGATTTGTGCTAATATCTTGTGTGGTTGAACAGGGCAATGCTTGAATTAGATCAAATTCTGAGGGCAAATGAAATTAATTTTGCCGTTCTGGCTGCCCTTCCGGCCTTGTGTCTTTCCTTTGGTTTGATATATCTTGTGCGAGTTTGGGTCACGCAAGTAAGCGGTTTTAAGCACTCCTATTTCTTTTTTTCTGATATTTAGTAGTGATTGAAATTAGGGATGTTAAAGTGAATGTATGGAAGAGCATTTACTGATGCTTGCTGATGGAAATAACAACAGTGGTATTTGGAAATAACAACAGTGGACAGATTAAGTGAGATAACATACTTTTATTATGATTAAAAACACATGAGTTATGATTAAGAACAAATGAGCCAAATGAAAAGTGAGTCACAGAAAATTTGATTTATTCTATGTTGATGTCAACTATAAGACGTCATTTGTGTGGAAATATTGTCTGAAGTTATGCCTGAAGTTAGCTTTCTCATCATTAGCATCTATTTCTTTTCTTGACAAATAGGTTGCTGAATGCTAGTTTCTTTGACTTGTCTCTGTATAATGTCTGTCATTTTTGTGTTTGTCAGGATAAAGGAGCAGAAGGAAAAGGAAGGATTGCTAGAATTCAAAGAAGACTTCTAGTAGTTGAGGTTGAGAAGAGGATTATGCATTTTCAGCGTTGTATAGACCAGGGGCAGGTCAAGCCTAGCTTTTCTTCTTTCTGAATTTTAAATTTATTTGGTTATTATTGCACAAATGTTGTCTGTCATCACCTGTGTGTTTGAGCTAATTGGGTCTTCTAATTGTTCATTTTCTGATATCCATTTAATTCGGGGGCTATTAATTTTAATATATTTGATTTTTTATCTTATTGATCCCTTCCTGACATTCAATAATTCAGGGCTCTTTGTTTGAAATTAGTCTGTGTGTTTTTTTTCTTGTATGGCCATATTTGTTGTTGCAACTTGGTGATCTGAGTATTCTTTTCATTATAGTCTTCCAATGGAAATGAATTTTCTGTAATTAATTATAGGTCGAAGAAGCTCAAACAATGTTTGGATTTGTTCTCTATAGCCTTGACCGCCTATATAAAGCTGTTGAAAGACATGCAAAGGAAACTGGGGAATGGCCGAGGTCAGCGAAGGGGTCCTCTTGACTTTGCTTTAACGTTTGCACTGACTGCATCAACATATGTTCTTAAATTTGAAGTCTATTTTTCTCTAAAAAGTATTTGAAATTCATCAAACTGCTTAAGGTTAATTAATAACATTAGACAATGTTCATCTCGAAGTGTGGGTAAGGGAGAGTTGGCATCAAAAAGAAGGCTCTTGTTCTCTAAATTTTACCATTTTCTTCTCACATGGTTCCTGTATGAGGATCCATCCCAATCCCTTTCCAGATGAAGTGGAAGGAATACACCACTATCTCAATTAGATATTCAAGATGTTGAAGATGATGTGGCGGCATGTATTGCTGTTTTCAACTGTATTATAGTGGTTTATCTTGCTGATAGCTTTAACATAAAAGATTATGAATATATCTTATCAGATGTGCAGGATTGCTAATATATTTTTGCTTGCAGTTTAAAGCAGGATATTTTGGATTTGGGAAATTGCAAGCTCAGTAGTGATCATAAGCTGAAAATAACCTCGCGCATGGAACGTGTGTACGACTGCTTGCTTCCTTCTACAAAGCGGCGTTAAATGAGCCAATTTGTTTTGGTTGGAAGCAGGCTTGTTGGTTTCCTTTACGCCAGGAAACAAAATTGAAAATTTTTTGTTTCCGAGCTCCCTTCTTTTTGGGGGTACCATAATCGACTCCCTGTGGCAATTTTGTTAGTTATTTGTTTAAATTATTGAGTTGGTATTTACTGCTTGGGATGCAAAAGGGCATTGTATATTATTCTTCCATCTATCAGGCTTTTACTTTTCTTGTCGGAATTTGAAGTCCAAAATAAGTTTTAACCTATCAGATAGCGTTGATCGGTGAGTTTTAATTTTAACATTGACTTGAAGGCTATAGACACCAGTGTGTCCAGGCGGATTCACATTTGGCATACTCGACTTTTCAAATGGGAGTGAATCTCCAACCTTTCATCAGAGAACCTCAATCAAACTCGAGGAATACTCATGGTGCAAATTGGAAATGTTCAAAAAAATTTAGCCGGGCCTTTCACCCCCGCTTTGGGATCAAAGCCATTGTCCGTAGGCGAAGTGGCCAACGCTAACTAGGCGTCGGCCAAGTGGCAGTTAATCTCGGCCATTAAGCGCGCTTATCATTGGTAGCTCTCCGAGGACGTAGGTAGGAGATGAGGCAACATTATCCTCCCCACCTGCAAGGTTGGCCTTTTTAGTTGGCCATTTTTTTTTTGTTTCTTGGGAAGGGTCGTGAACAGGCGGATGCAGTGGGGCCATAATCTTGATCCATCAGGGGGATTTGCTTTGCAGGTTTGACATCGGAGCCAGCCTTCAAGATTAAGTTCAAACTTAAATACTTCCTCACGAGCTCGGTAAGGACGGCAATCTCAGACAATCAAACACGGGTTAGCTGGTTTGGTCGAAAGCTCCTACAAATTTGTGCGCATTTACGAGTTGCTACCATGCGCATCTTGACGTAATTCGGTATACCCAGAAACAGCTGTTTTGTGATGATCAGATTTTATAGCACATGGCGTGTGCGTAGTCACCAATCCATTATTCTGGAACGTGGAAAACCCAGTTGTTCGCCTTCGAATAAAAATCGACAACCAGCTGGTCAGCACCCAGAACGTACGCATGTATAATATAATTCATATGGCAAAGAAGTGATCATGGAGAGTGCTGGAATTTTTGGATCATGAATGACCACGTGAATTGATTCTTGAAAAGAACCACACAAGCGCAGGGCAGGAAGAAGTTGTCAAAGATCATTTTGTACATAAATTAGGCTTTTAACCACCAGCCTTCAAAGATTTAAAAAGGCCAAACACGAAAATAACTAAACACCCAATAAAACCTCATGGATCAAACAAATGGGAGGAAAAACATAATGGCTACAACAACTGAATTTTGTCCGGACGGCAAAAGAAAAATCACCCAATCTTTGAGAGAGCAAATTAGTCAATACTATCTATATTCCATTAGATACGGGGAAGATCTAGGGAACTTCATTTGCCTTGGTGAGAGAATCTTCAAAACGAGTGTTCTATCTCCCATCAGATGAGTTGAAGGACTCGGCGAAACCATTAGGTCTTGCAGGCAAACTAGTTTGTGTATTGTCATCGAGGCTTTCCGTGGGAGACATTGATCTGGTGTCTGCTTCTAGGGCTTGCCATTTCTTAAGCGCTACCGGCAAGGGTTCGTCCAAATCGATACCAAAGCTATCCTCATAGTTGGTGCTGGAAGGCTTCCAAACATCCACAAGACAAGAAAGAACATTTACCGCATGACCCATATCCGGCCTTTGATGGGGCTCTCTAGCACAACAATGTCCGGCAAGTTCGGCGACTGTGGTTACGCTCGCCAGGGTCTCTTCTGTGAGATCTATGGTTGGATCAACTGCCTTGGGAAGGCTGTCCTTGTTGATTAGCATCCTACGGAACCACGTCACCAAGTATACTGCTTCCTCGGGCATGGTTTCCTCAATGGCCTTTCTTCCAGTTATGAGCTCCATCAATATCACTCCAAAGCTAAAGACGTCAACCTTTGTTGTCACACGGCCCGTCGCTGTAGATTTGGATAAGACAGCAGTAGAATAGGTATCACTTCGTTGATAGAAAAAAAAAATTACATTTGAATGTACACATCATGGACTGCAAACAAAATAAATCCTCTCAATGAAATTGCCAAGAGTAATTTATCATTCCTTTTAGAAAAGACAAATATCAAAGTACACACGCATGCTTAAAACTACAATATAAGAGTGGATAAACATTTTTTGAGAGTACTTTGGCATACATAGAATTTTAATCCGTAGAAGTTCTAGAAATGAGAAATCTGCATGGTTTTGATAAAGCCATCATCTGCATGCAGTAAGGGCTTATACCCGCATAGTTCTACAATAAGAATCAAATTTTCCCATCAGAATTGTCCACGGCAATGTACTATTTGCCTGTAAACTTATCTCTGAGAAACCACAAATGAACAGCATCGCAATATGCTACTTCCATACGTATTACTATACTTTAGCAGAGAGGTAATAACGTAATGTACTTGTTCACTACACTCGCACTCAAATAGTCATCATAAGAAAGTTAAGCGACGTCAATGCTGGCTTAGTTTTTTTCTTTCACTCTCAGATACCCTTTTATACAATTGTTTGGCTCCCTATAAAATTTTTAACATTATTCAGCTTTTATGAGGATGAACTAGCAAAAGAAACTAAGAAAGAACAAAGTAAACAATGCAAGTAATATTAATGCTACATCCTCATTGTGATGAGCAATTCGAAATGGTTCAGACATATCGACTCACATCATGTCACACAATGAAAACGCACCAAACATATTTAAACTTTAATAGAATAAGTAAACACATATAGTTACCTGCGTATTCTGGTGCAAGATATCCAAAGGTTCCAGCCAACCTTGTTGCTACTGACACTTTTCCATCCTTGCCATCAGGAGCAAGGCGAACCAGGCCAAAATCTGAGACCTTAGCCCTCAGGTCATCACCAAGTAGGATGTTCGATGGCTTAAGATCACGATGAATGAAGCTCTGGTGTGCCAGACTATGCAAGTACTCAACTCCCCTTGCCACATCAAGTGCAATGCTCAACCTCTTCTTCCATTCCAAGGGCTTCAAATTTTCTTCACCCCAGTTAAAAAGGCAGCGACTCAAAGTCCCCTGTGGCATGTATTCGTAGACTAAGAGCCTCTCATTCCCATCCAAACAATACCCAAGGAGAGCCACCAAGTGCCTATGTCTCACTTTGCTCAGAACCGCAACCTCAGACTTGAACTCATCGAATCCCTTGTTGGTAATTACACTAGCCTCCATCCTCTTCACTGCAATCTTCGTTCCATCATGCAATTCACCCTTGTAAACAGTCCCAAACCCTCCCTTCCCCAAGATATTGTCATCACTGAAATTATTGGTGACACTTCTGAGCATCTGTATGGAGATGACCATGTTGGGCGTCTCCAAGACATGTAACTCACTTGGGCCACTGCTAGCATGGCTCATAGTTTCGTTCACGGGGGCAGCAGAGCTTGCAACAGTGATCTTCACCATTTCCTGATCAGAACCAGAGTGCCTAGGATGAATGACAGTGGCATGAGGACTTTGCACTCTACGAAACTTGCTCTTGCTCCTCTTGCAGTAATAGAATACCAAGTAAGCCCCGACTATCAACACAACCACCCCAACCACAGAGCCAACAATGGCCGGCACCGGCAAAGACGACTTGCTCCCACCAGACCCACCACTGCTCCCATTCCCAGAAGAATTGCTCGTCGGGCTCGCACTATTCGGAGCATCACCTGGCGGCGAATCCTGCCCAATGCCCACATTCCCATCCGTCTGCAAGACCACATTTTTGAACTCGGGGATCTTACCAGTGAGCTTGTTGTTCCGCACATCCAACTCCTTCAAGCTCGGCAACGTCGCCAGCTCCGGCGGGATCGGACCGACGAATCCATTGTTGGCAAGAATCAGCTTTTGCAGAGACTTGAACTGGGAGAAATACGGAGAAATAGTACCGGACAAGTTCATCCCCGTGAAGTTGATCACAGATATGTTACCTTCATTGCACAAGATCCCCAACCAGCTACTGCAAGGATCGTTCCCTACCCAGCTATCTGCAAGCCTCGCCGGGTAACCCAACGGCCTAAGAACAGAGAGCAGGGAGTTCACCCGAGCATCGCAGTCGCCTGGCGCCGGCAAGCAGAACCGATTGTCCGTCGGCGTCACGTCGGCGTCCGTCTCCACCGATTTGGGGAACGCCGGCTTGGGACCTTGTAAAAGGTTGTTCTTGATCAACACCTTGTTCAAAGACGACAGTTTTAGCAAGGACTCCGGAACAGGGCCGGTGAGCTTGTTGTCCCGGACCTGCAGCTCCCTCAAGTAGGTGAGGTTGGCGAAGTTGGGCAAGGGGCCGGTGAAGTCGTTGACATGCAACCAGACCTGCACCAGGCTGGCCATCTCCCCGAGCACGGCGAGGGAGCCCGACAGCCCGCCGTCGCCGACCTGGTTGTTGAGCCAGAGCGACTGTATGCTGGAGCCGGCGAAGGACGCCGGGATCCCGCCGCGGAGGCTGTTGTAGGCGAGCGCGAGATGGTTCAAGCTCGGGAACCCGTCGCCGAAGAAGGCTGGGATGGTGCCGTTCACGTTGGCCGAGTTGGCCGAGAAGTTGACGAGCGCCGCCGCATC
>JAVDBV010002694.1:0-18324 GCA_032619315.1 Piper longum
TGTGCATTTCCTTGTTGCAGCCTCTTCTGGTTCCTATAATATGTAAGAAACTCTTGCTGCTCTTGATAAGTGTTCTCCTTGTTCCGAATTTTGATACTGCTTTGTCTCCCAAATAACTTTTGTGTCCGTGCATTAATTAAGTCACTTAGCTGATCTCCTTTTTCATTTAATGAATTATTACTAGAGTTCTGTGCATATTCTTCCATACTTGCACTCAAGCTAGAGTTCTGGCAAGACGAAGATTGTTTAACCAATGGACTGGGCACCTTCCGTTCATTTTTAATCTGTATTTGTGACTGCATAGTGGTTGATGCTGTAATATAGAAGAAAAATAGCAAATGAATCAGCATCTGATGGAGGACAAGTTTTATACTCAGGAATAAATCAAGAATTTTCAAAAAATGTTTTATATAAAATTTTAATTAGTAGCTTGAGATTTTTTTCTTTAATCGTTTTCTACTGGAATTTGATTCCTCATAGGCATTTGGTTGCATCGTTTTGAGCCTATTTATTGTTAAAAAATAAAGTGACAACGATAACAGATAAAAAAGGTGTTTGGCAAAACATTGACAAAATATAAAGTGGTAGAGGTTGTTTCCAAAAAGCTCCACAAAACGTTAGAAAAAAAAAGGTCAAGCCCTATTTATTTCTTTTTGATGCTCGTATCTCTCCCCCTCCCCATCCAAATTTTATCAGCTCCGCCATTTTTTACAATTGTAATGAAACAAAAATTATGGCAAAATTATCTAGAGATTTTATAGAAAATTTATATTGCAACCAAACACCCTATAATATTATTAGAATTTAACTACGTATATCCCTTGAGTTAGTAGGTCTCATGAGTCAGTCTATAAATATCATTTGAAGTAGGCTATGAAGAAGAAAAAATGGTGGAAGAACGAAATTGGTATTACCTGAAGTCGCATGTACAACAGCAATCTTATCATGCATACAGCAATTTGACCACAAACTGGATAGACACTGAGTTTTATCTCACCAAATATCGGAAATGTACCACAAACTTCAACATGAATAACTGATTTTCTAATCATGTTGCAAACAACTAAATAATGTAGAAAGGACTAAGACACACCAGCATAAGTACCTGTATTTGAGCATCGGTTTGGACCTCTAACAGCAGAACAATTAGCCACACAAGTCTGAGAATTGTTTTCCATTCCGATTAGCTGTGTTGATATTTTATGCAAATATTCAACCTAGATTAAAAGATGGTACACCAATTATATCATATCAAAACCTCAAAGAAATACAAATCATCGAGTGGCTTCTTTTCTAGAAACACACAGCCGGCTAACAATAATAAAATGCACTATTAAATTCCAAAGTTCAAAACCATAGATGAGATGAGAACACCCATAATAATTAGTATTTTGGCATTGAAAAGAAGCCCTACAAGTTTACATAGAAACTGACTAAGCTAGGTTCACATCTTATTCAATGTATAAAGATTCAAATTACATTGGTAAGAACAAGATGAAAAAGTCTTACCTTCTGGGCAATTAGCAATGGCAGTCTATAGACAGATAGAGGACTTACTGTTTAGTTTTTCATTGGTAGCTTTTTCTTCATAAAAAAATTAGATCTTAAAATATATATATATATATTACAGATATGTGAGTGCATCAAAGTGTCCCACAGATACTCATGTAAACGGTTATGAATATACACCAAATTACATGATAGAGGAAACTATAAATCCATAACTTCTTCTCACATAGATTAAGCTTCAGCACCAACTGAGATAGAAGGGCAGGTAAAATGGAAACAGTTTTTCAGGAAGCAGCTAAAAATGCTATCAACCTACACATTATTATTAATGATAATGACCAAGCCCAAAAAAGGAAGAACATCAGCATCAGGATAAGCATCTGGAAGGAAGAGCATAATGATGTTACATCTTGCAGGAAGCTACAGTTGAAATGAACTATCCCAATTAATTTGAGCAAGTGAATGTACGTGAAATCAAGCCATTATGAAGCTAAGTAGAACAAGCCAATAATTAGGTACTTTACCGAGCTTGTGGCTTGATTATATATCTTTTCCTCAAATCTCATAACATGCTGCTGAAGTCCAGCCAAAACCTCCGTCCTAGAGTTAGGTAAGGATTTTCTCATTGGGTCTAACCTACAAATGTCAGAATGTCACAGTTCATGACTAGATATTAATGTGCTAAAACTAATAACTTATTTGATATATTATCCACAAACTTGACTGTGAGAAATACATGCACAACAATTTTCCCAAAACTGTTCAAGTATTAAAACTGTAAAAATAATGTCTCACTTATTTTTCGTTCCTTTAATAAGTGGAGCAATACATAATTTCTAGCAAGTATTCGTATGTATTTAAATGCTTACTATTTGTTATATTGTGATGGCGTATTAATGTTTCCTTAAAGTTTTTTATTTTAACTTTTGTTTGAGAGCCAGTAGTGGGATCAATTATACCAACTTTGTATCTATAAATGAAGGAAGCATCTCAGGTGAAATACACACAGCGTACTCATCCTCTTTCTCCATATTTAGTTTAATTAATCTTCTTCCTCCTGTCATTTTGTATTTCTACATTTTTACAAATACATTGAAGACAATTAAAGATGTTGTACAAGATATTTCCTAATTCATCATTAATTGCAGTCCCCCGTACTATATTTCATCCAGTCATTCTATAAGATAATTATAAAAGGTTTATCTTAATTTTTGTTTTCACCTCATCTTAGCAAGGCTCGGTGACAGGATAACCGAAGGAGAAGCACAGTACAATACATGAATGCTTCTAACTGAAATCTTATTAATAATGGGAGCCTATGGGCTGATTTGGATCAATATGGAATTATTGCCCCTTGCTCATTCTATATTTTCTCCTTGGTTGATTCTTGTAGGGGCTATTCAAATAATCTATGCAGCTTCAAACTCTTGGTCAACGCAATTTAAAAGGGAGAATAGCTTATTCTTCTATATCTCACATGGGTTTTACAATAACTAGAATTGATTCTATAACTGATACGAGACAAATAGTATAAATTTTTATTGTGATTAATTATTATGAATTTTGTAGCACCAACGGATTTTTTAGATATTTCCACATTCCAAACGAAAACATTCAACATTAAACACAAGCATGAGAGCACTCAATGTTCTGCCCTGGAATGAAGTTACAAACAATCTAATGCCACCATCGTCACATAATTTTCAAATGCATCACCCGCTTCTATGAACACAGCATTTGGTATTGTCATCTCTCACCATGAAATATTGTAACAAACAAGGATTGAACTGAGCTAAAAGAAATTCATAAATTGGTCCTTTATTTTTTAGATTCATCAGTGCTTCCCAACGAGGACATGAAACAAAAGCTCAATCTAAGAGCATTGCACATTTTCAACCAACATGATACGTCTATATTTGTTGGCAATCCTTCGATTAGCATTTACAGTCATTTTCATCTACTCTTGTCAGATATTTTTAAGAACTTCATTGCAACAAGCTTGATAGCACCAATTGACATGTCAGGTATTGTCACAATCTAAAAAAACCATAAAGTATAACAATCAAACAGTCAGCATGGACTCAACCAGGGATGGAATGTAATGCAACAAAAAACGCTTCTAACACCATCATACAATGCTAACAACAAAACCCTAACCCTTCCCATTTCACAAACAAGATTGGAATTGAGCGGGAAATCGACTCAAGAATCGATGTTCTTAGTTTCTTCAACATCACCCCTGAGCCCCAAACGACGAAACGAAACAACATTTCATCAAAGAACAAACCACGCTTTCAACCACGAAAAAATTCCGACAAAGATTCACTCTCACAACTTCTCGACGATTCTCCGGCGACGGTCCGCAGTCAGGTTAGTTTTCCAACCAGCCGACTCCGCCGCCGAAGCCGACCTCCCACCGCCCTCACCCATCGTCCACAACCAGAGCAAGCTCTTCGACCATAACAAATGGAGTCGTCCTCAACGTGAGCAAGTTCAACAAGCAATCACAAACTCACCAACGACGGCCAAGAATCGGCTCCAAACGGGAAAGAAGGCCGGTTCCCGGCGGCGGAATGCTTCGCCGGAGAGTTTCCCGGCGACTGACAGAGACGAGCAAGGTCGCCGGCGATTAGTCGGAGATTCTTTATGTATAGGATGGGAAGGCGAAACGGTTATGTGGGCCCATCGATCATTTATGTGCGTGGGCCACGGTGGGGCCCATGGGTTTTTTTTGTTTTTTTTGTAGAGTGGAAGCATAAAAAAAGGGTGATTAAATACAGTATTCACCATTCGAGGCCGCCTACATTTTATTTACCATTCAAGAGTATTTTTTACTATAATGCATATACTTATTATAAATAACCAAGTATGACTAAAAATTTTAATTCATATAGGATATATTCAGTTCACAAATTTTTATTTCACATATAACAAATTCATATATTTTAAGAATATCTAACTCATAATATTTACTTTATTGGCATAAATATCTTTAATCTTACTTCACATTTTCTCAAGCATATATTAGTTGCATTTTTGTATGATGAATGATATTTTATTTTTTAAAAATTTATTCATAATAAAAATATAGTAGATTTTTAATTATAAAATATGTCAATTTAAATTCAAATTCTAATCACCCAATATATATATATATATATATATTATTTTTATTTTTGATGGTCCAAAATTCAATTTAATTTTTATGGTCCAAAATTCAATAAAAAATATATTTACTTTTTAGGTCATCAATAATAATTTTAGAGTCTAATTATCATTTATTAGTATTTTTTTATTCTTATATATAAAGTTAGTAAAAATTATAACTTTTATCTATAATTTACTTTGGTATTAATCAAAATAAAATTTTTATGGGTATTTTCTTCATTAAATAAAAAATGATAGAATTTGGTCACGATTTATATAAAAGTTTTTAAAATGGTTATATCTTATATAAGTTTGTAAATTTGACTATTTTTTAAAGAAAACTTTAAAATCTACTTAATAATAATGTTTTCTCCAAAAAGAATCAATTTTAAAAAACTCAGAACCACAAAGGAAAAACCATAGGCACCGGCAGCTGTGACCGGCAACCTTGGAGCTGACCAGATCTTGAAAAATGATTTGTGAGTGTTCATAACTTGATTAGCTCCAGTTTGTTCTAAAAAATATCATAAATAAAAGTGCTTAACAAAAGTGATATTCAAGGTTCATGTTAAGCTCAAATGAAATAAGCTTCAGCTGGTGGAACTTGTATTTGCTTGAGTTGATTTAAATAAAGTAAGTTTCAGCTTGTATGCCCTGGAACTGTGTAACAGTTTTGAAGCTCGATATTTAGTAAAGTGGTAGGTCGGCCTGAGCATGGTTCGGTTATCCAACTCAACCAATCGAATCAAACTATATTCGGTAGTTTGGTTCGGGTCTAATTCGGTTTTCGGTTTTATTTCGGTTTAATCGAAATACTTTTATTTGGTTACGGTTTATTTGGTTCGGAATCCGTTTCCGAACCAAATACCCGAAATCCAAATACCCGAAATCCGCCTTCCCGTTGGCCATCCTATATAAAACAAGTCAAAGCCCCATCTTTAAAACCCACCTTGGCATCCATGTCTCCTCCATCCTGCCGCCGGCCTTATCCTCGCCACTAGCCTCCACCATGGTGCCAACCTTCTCCGGTACTCGGTGGGCATGGTGACGGGATGTCCCTCAATGCGGTCATCGCTTTGGTTGGCGGCTACCCCCCGCCTCGTCACCGACACCTTCATCAACGCCACTTCTTCCGACAACAAGAGCATCCATGTCTTCCCCATGGGCACTTTAAAGTTAGCACTCCTTTCCCTCACAAGGCTTCCATATTTTAGATGAAAATCATCGATTTTTTATATGTTTGTGATATCAAAATTTGCGTGGATTCGAGGTTCATGATTCTAGCTATGGTGGATGATGCATAGGATGGGGACCTGCGGGAAGGACATCCCACTGGAGACCTAGTTCATGCTCATCAAGAGCAAGCACGGTGCCGACCAGGAGGAGGGCAGGAAAACCATCTACTTTGTCATCCTGCCCTCCTCAAGGGCCAGTCCTGGGCCATGCTGAAGAACAACAAGAAGAACGAGGTCGAGATATGTTTTGAGAGTGGTGAGTAGCTACACCTAGTCCATATATATCAACTACACATTTTATCATCCCGGCGGTGGAGGCGGTGGCATTGGCAGCGGCAGCTACATTGGTTGTGGTTGTGGTGGGCATTGACCATCGCCAGTGGTAGATCAAAAGATGTTTGATGAAATGGATCACTGGGATTTGGGAGTGACCAGCAAGGCCAAAGATTTTGGTTGCACTAGGTTCAAAGTTGAATATCTAGTCTTCTAGAAGGTTTACCTACAAAATTTGGTTGGATATTTGTGCATTTCAAAATTTGTGCATTTTATCATCACTAGATCAATATCTTGTTGTGAAGTTCATTTTTACTGATTTACTGTTTCAATTAAAAGCTTATAATGGGCTAAATTGTATTGTGATGAGCCAAATTGTATTTATTATTTACTACTTACCAAGTGCCACAATATCAACCCTAAGTGAACAATTCGCTATGTGCATATTTTAAATATTATATCTACCAGATTTATAGCGATTATAAATATATTTCCTTTAAATGGGTTAGAACCAAGTTCAACAAGATTACAATATTATAAATAAAACATTTTATTAAATACCAGTTAAAATACTTTATTTTTTAACAAAGATAAAAAAAATTTGTGCAAATTTCAAATTCAAAGACCATGGATCAAAATATTACAAAGAATTTTTTTCCCTATCTTGCTGCAAAATAATTCGAAATTTTATTTTTTTTTAAAAAGTCGAACCTTTTAAATGAGCATCATAATAATAGTAATAACAAAATGTGGGCTGCTACCATTGTTCACAATATATTCACCATTATTTCAAGTAAAAAATATTTTAAGAAATTTTTAATTATTTTGAGCAAAATATGTGATTTGATAAGAAAAATATTAATGAGTCAGTTATAAATTCAATTATACGGTAGAATGTTGTGGAAATAAAGAAAAAATGTGGTTGGTTATTATTTTGGGTTATACGGTCAAAAATCGCTTAAAACCAAACCAAACCAAAACTAACCGAATGATCTGGTCTAATGGTAGGGATGGTAAGGACTGTGTGGATTTGATACGATTAAGCCCATTCAAAGTTTTAATATTTGACACAAGTTCAATTATTCATAAAGGGGTTTCCAAAATATTTATACAAAATCCAAATTTGTATTTAATCTGATTGAGAAAATTATTTACCCCCATCGGATCGTGAATAATAATAGAATGGTTTGAGATGGTGTGAGAGCAGCTGTGCGAAGGACCTTTTAAAAGAAAGGGATTTTTTTACCGTTTAATCCATCAACAATTGGCACTATAGTTAAGTTCAACTCCGCCCAACTATTGAGTAGCACCAACTTGGAATCATTTATAATTTTTTTTCAATTCAATAAGTAAAATGATATATAAAATTAACATATATTGGTCTCTTTGATATTTTAAATTAATAAATTTATATTAATTCAAAGAATTGAATTAACTAAATCAAAATAAAATATGATTTAATACATTTTTTTACTTTACTTGGGGAATCAATTACAAAATTTACTAGTAAGTAGGTCTTATCTGTGAAGTCTTGGCTCATGAAATCAGAGTAGAATTGCCTGAGAAGATTTTTGGAGTAAAAAAGGAATTCAAACAAAAAGAAATTTATTTCATTCATTAGTTTGCTTCAAAAGTTCTACACCAAGAAAAATTAAGATTATTATTTTCAATGTGTTTGGTTATTTTTAAGCTTATTCATTCAAAAATATATAATTATAATTATAATAGATTAAAAAAATGTGATTGGTAGAATATTGGCAAAATATAAAATAATGATAGAGGTATTTTGGAAAAAAAAATGTACGACAAAAACGTTATAAAATATACAAAAGAGGTTAATTAAATGTTTTTTTTTTGGTAAAGTGAAATTCCTGACACTTTCTAAAACCTTTGTTACAAAATATTTTTGAAACTTTGTATAAAATCTTATGGTAAAATCAAATGTTGTAGTTTTTCTTTTAAGGTCTATTTAACTATCTTAAAATTGCATGAAAGATATGTAAAAGTTGGAGGTTCAAAATTTCCTACGTTTAGATGTCCTAAATTTAATCAAAGAATTTTATTTTTAGTCAAAACAAGTTCAAATAAAAATTTTACAAAGGAATATTTTTTGTGAAAAACAAAAAAATTTAAAAAAATTGAGAAACACATAATAAAAAAAAATTTCATCTTATTTTTTTACTATCAAAACATGAAAAACAAATCTTTAAAATTTTCATGACATTTCATTTCATTGTATTTCTATTTCCTATGAAAAATATTTTTCATTTATACTAATTTTATGTCAACTAAATGTACCCTTATAAAAAATTTAGATGTAATGACACTGTATATATTTGTAACATCATATTTACATGCTAAACTAGCCTACTATAGACTAATACATTATTGATTATCCTATGAGACAGGAATATTACAGTGCAAACACTGAAAAAAGGATCCGAAAATGGATGCCAAGTATGAGCCTGCACTCCTTTCTTAAAAAAAATGATGTACATTGCACCAACATATCAAATTCGAAGTGGACGGCATATATTGGTGACAGATTTTTACAGCGTCTATTCCAACATCTTCTCTTGCGATTGACATACATTTTCATACTAAAAAGAACGTTCTAAAATCTTTTAGAAAATTGCTCAGCCCCAACGATCAGCATAAAATCAAGGATTTCCCATAGTGTCAGCAGCATTCCAGTTTCTGTATTTGCATATGCCACGTCGGTTTTGGGCAAAGGAATCACGAACAGATTGTAACATTGAAGTCACAAAAGGCTCGCTGCTAAATTCTTCAGCCTATATATATGAGGAAATTTTCATTGGTCCCAATGAAAATTATATGACAAAATTTTAGCTAGTAAAAATACAGAAACTTATACCACTTGAGCCGATCGTTCTTCAATGCTGCCTGATCCATTGATATTTGACATAAATATCTTTTGGAAAGCCTTTTTCAAGCTACGGACCTAAATCACAAAATACTTAAAGCATTTAAAATCGTTATAGCGAAAGAAGTATATTTATGCTTAACATTATAATAGAATCTAAATGCTGTACAGAAATGCAACCAAACATAAAAAATAAGACTCCCAAAATTTACCAGACCTCTTTACACAAAAATCCATGGCGGCGAAGACCTTCCAAATTTAAGCCACGAAGCTCAGCCCTCTCCCCAGAAACCATCATGAACTTAGGGACGTCTTGAGCAATCTGTTAGATCAAATACCAATTTAACTGACCATTCGGGTAAAGAAAAAGTTAAGCATTGACACATACCACAGAACCACCGCCCACAAAAGCAAATGATCCAATGTGACAAAATTGATGAACAACACTCGCACCTGCAGTGTGGACATAATCCTGTATCCAGGCAAGTTCAACAACTTCACAACAAAAGGTATTTCCACCAAAATAGCCAAAACTTAAATGGATGGCAAGGGCACTCACTTCTACAACAACATGGCCTGCTAATAAAGTGTTGTTTGCAAAAATATTGTGATCACCCACTTTGCAATCATGAGCTATATGACAGGAACCCATTATTAAGTTGTTGCTACCTATTACCTACAATCAATGTTATAGATAATACTCAGAAGAAACTCAGACACATGAATGTACTGGAAAAAATAGCCTTAAAATATCATCTTACAGTTTTGTCAGTTGCTTTCGAGGATCTGTGTATGGAAACATGCTCCCTGATGTCATTGTTATCACCAATTTCGAGGAAGCACTTATCACCAAACTTTAGAAAAAAGACAGTAGATGTTAGAATTGACATTGGAGTTAAATAGCAAAGGATAAATTGTCCCATGTAATAGACTGCAACATCTAATGTTGTCCCAATTTGATCATCTAAAAGCATAACTTTCATGACAGCTTCTTAAATAATAGAATATATAAATATGTTCGTCGAGAATGTAAGCATAACAAAAACATATCAAGACAAAGCATTTGTTAGGTTCTTTGGAATTTTAAAACCTTGTATTTCAAGTCTTGGCATTGTACCCCAACAACAGCATGATGTCCAATAACATTATCATTCCCGAGAGTTGTCTGACCAGGAAGTTCAGAGCCCACAACAGCACCACTGGCCTGACAAAGTATGACAAGGATGCAATTACTTCTCGGCAATAAAAGGTAATCATGGGCCCAAAACACGGTGAATTTTGCTTGAATTATCAGCTGGTCAAGCAAAAGAAGACGATTCATATTTTTACAAGAGAAAGTAGTAAGTTCTATAAAAACAAATACTGTTCATGCATCATGAAGTATGGCAATGAATTTCAAGCGAAGAGATAGAACTATCTCACGTCAGCAAGATACAATTTAATCCCAGCTCCGTTTCACCAAATATGTGGCTACCCGGATGCAGTTGACAACCACTCCCAAGTCTCACTCCTGCACCAATTGTACAGAATGGACCAACTGAGACACCCTGCAAAAGGAAAAGAATTTCTCAATACATTATCATTCACAATCATTAGCATACCACTTAGCCAAAATAGGAGGTGTGAGATGAAGCATGTTTTGATTTTAAGGTAGGAATAAAAGGTGAAAGAATTGCATCAGGGCGCTGCTATAAGAGTTATTCCACAAATTCAATATCAAAAAATGTACTGACGCACTCCCTAAAACCATTGAAGTGAACAAATCGAGGAGTTCGAGAAGACATAGCTTTAACTGCAAAGCAAAAAAATTAGTCAACTACTTGTCGTCTCCTTTTAACACTAGATAGATGTTTCTCCCTAGAGTCACTTGAAAAAAGCTAAGCATCGTCAAACTGCAACATTTTCGGCAATACAAACCA
Source organism: Piper longum (assembly GCA_032619315.1). Classification (NCBI taxonomy): domain Eukaryota; kingdom Viridiplantae; phylum Streptophyta; class Magnoliopsida; order Piperales; family Piperaceae; genus Piper; species Piper longum. The sequence continues at coordinate 10,968 of JAVDBV010002694.1, forward strand.
AGCAATAAAAAACAAAAAGCTTTTTCCGAGAAAAGAAAAATTGACCATAATAATTTGGTACCTGGCCAAGGATGGCATTGGGATGAACAACTGATGTTGCGTGAACAAAGCTTTCAAGCTCAGATTTCGCACCACATGAAGTCTCTGAAAAACAGACAAATAAGCAGAACAGAAAAAAAAAAGACAAAATCGTCGTAAATTATCGGGAAAATACTTACGGCTGAAAGCTTCACCTTGGCACAAAAGCTTTCGCCGTGACTGCAGGGCTAAAGCACCCACAGGGGGGCCGAGGCGAGGAAGCAACCTTCCCGCTCCAACTAACATGGCCCCCCAGACTCTTTAACAAAAAATATTGAGACACAAACAAAACCGAACAATACAGGAAAAGGCGTAGTTAGCACAATATACACGAATCACGCATTCAATTGAGCGAGACAAACCAAAACCACAGATATATACCGATTCAAAACCATGTAAGTCCCATCTTGAACTGGCTTAGCACACCAGCGGAAAATAGGAGCAGTCCAGAGGATACCAAATTGGCGACTGGAGGGGCGGCGTGGCGGCCGGCGAGGGCGGGGGCGAGCTCTCAGGGAGTGCAAAAGGCACGGCTAGGTTGGATCGGGGAGGAGAAACGAACCACGGCTCAATGGATACATTTTATGATGCTGAAAAAAAGCAAAAAAAAATAACAGAGATGTTTTTTATTTGGGGGTTTAACCTAATTTAGATTAGTATGTAGTATATATTATAAAATTTAGAATTTGTAATTAAATAATAAAATTATGCTGATGACTATTCACAGTCCAAAACAACGTGTTCTGTTTACTCATCAACCGTGCTTTTTAATTTCAGGACTTCAATATATTTATTTTTATTTGGCCTGAGTTTTGGATAAAAAATTACTATAACGTTTTAAGAAGGAAGCAAAATCAGCTTATTGATAGAGCCCGGCCGTCCTAAGGCCAGATCTAGTCATGAACCTGTTGCGTTGGCCAAACTTGGCCGTGATCACTGCCGGTTGGTCGCGGGTGCTGTTTTTATTTTTTAGTTTTAAAAAGGATTTAGGATGGTTGAACCAACCGAAATCAATTTCTTACCTAAATCAAATGAAAACATGCAATGGTATTAAAGTTAAAAAATAAAAAAAAAATACTGTTAAGCTGCAGATGAAGCACAAAGTATCATTAGATTGTAAATAGAACATCATTTGATTATTTAATTGTAAATATCTTTTATAAATCTATTATGTAAATAATATATAAGAATTCTATACCGCGTTTGGTTATAATAGAAAGTTGTATAAATTTTTTAAATGATTTTGTCACAATATTTGTTTAGTTTTACTATTATAAAAAGCAACGGAGTTGATAAAATTATGTTTGACACATGAGAGTGGGAGAGAGATGAGCATTGAAAAAAATAAATAGGGCTTGCCTTTTTTTTAATAATTTATATTTTTTACAAAACAACGTTTACTATTTTATATTATAATAATATTTCGTCAAACAATTTTTTTATTCGTTATTGTTATTATTTTATATTTTGCCAATAAATGGACATATAATATTGCAGCCAAATACCCTCTAATAAAACACAAGTAAAATTGAAGCATTGCGCCATATCCATAACCCCCGTTTAAAGAGTTATACTTCTTCAAATATTATTTAATGTGTGGGGTTCGGACTAATTGGTAAGAAAAAACTTTTAAAAAAAATTTACGTTATTTATTTAAGATGGACTTGATATGGGTATGGATAGGAAAGTTGGATGTTTGGATAAAAAATTACTATAAACTGATGGAGCTCGTTTGGCCGTCCCAAGACCAGATCTAGTCATGAACCGGTCGTGCTGGCCAAAATTGGCCGTCTAAGGCTAGATCTAGTCATGGACTGGTTGTGCTAGCCAAAATTGGCCGTGATCATTGGCCGGTTGGCCGCTTGCTGGTGCTATTTTTATTTTTTAGTTTAAAAATAATTTAGAATGGTTGAACCAACCTAAATCAATTTCCTACCTAAACCAAATGAAAACATGTAATGGTATTAAAGTTAAAAATAAAAAAAATACCGTGAAGTTGTAGATGAAACACAAACTATCATTAGATTGTAAATAGAACATCATTTGATTATTTACTTATAAATATTTTTTATAAATCTATTATGTAAATAATATATAAGAATTCTATATGGCGTTTGGTTATAATAGAAAGTTCTATAAAATTTTTAGATGATTTTTTCACAATTTTTGTTTAGTTTTACTATTAAAAAATAACGTTATTATTTTATATTATACTAATATTTTGTTAAACAATTTTTTTATTCATTATTGTTATTATTTTATATTTTGTCAATAAATGGACATAGAATATGGCAACCAAATATCATCTAATAAAACACAAGTAAAATTGTTTATACTTTAAGTATGATTTAATGTCCGGGGTTTGGACTACTTGATATGAAAAAACTTTAAAAAAAATATTTATGTTATTTTATTTAAGATGGACTTGGTGTGGGTATGGATAGGAAAGTTGGATGTTCGAGAACTTGGTGGACAAATTTTTGAGTCCGTTAGGGGTTGGATGCTCCTGGTATTAATATACACTTTTAAATGGGTCATCCCCCTCTACCACCATCGCCCCTTCTTTCTTTCCCCACCGATGTCAATTCCTCACGCTCTTCCCCTCTCCTTTGGTTTTTTCACCTTCCCTACTCTTTTACTTCTTCCTTTCTCTTGTTTATATCATCTATGCATATTTTAAGTTTACTTCACGATGTTTCTATGGATAGCATTCTATTATTTGTTCTGTTTTGTGTTGTTAATTAATTTGGATGGTTGTTTTTTGTCATGTGGGGGTTTACAAGCTGCTCTGTAGTATTGGGTGAAGGAATTTTATTCACGTGCATGGCGTCGTGTTGTGCATAACCATCCATGGTGTTCTTTTTCTTTTGTTTTGCATTGGGTTGCATGATCGGTGCTCCTTACACTTTGTGACCATGGTGATTAATTGAATAACCAATTTATGCCTACACGGCTAGGTTAAACAAACCTTATTAATCCATAGGTAGTTTTGATATTATTATATGATTTAATTGTTTATAGTCAATTCATGTATTATAAGTTTATAAGTAAATATGGGTAGTTATAAGTGATTACTGAAGTAAAATTTGAACCTTTGCCGTTAATGTAATACTAGCTAATTATAATTTAATTATTATTAAATTATAATCAATAATTAAAATTAAGTACAAAACAGGTAAAGTTGATTATTTTAATAATTGGTAAATAAGGTTTGTAATATGGGGTAATTAGAACTTCAATCTATTTATATCCGATAGGTATGATTATTTGTTAAATTTCTCTAATAAATAAATTAAGTGTAAATAATATTATTATAATTGGTTCATAAGGTAAAGTTCGTATATTTTATCATGTCTAAAATAAATTTTTGTAATAGTGTTAATAACATGTCATTCATGATATAGTTATTATTAAATTTATTTTTTCAAGTTTAACTTTAAGCACAAGTTTAATATAGTTGGTCATGTTGATAATTTGTCAATTATGATAGAAAAAATGGGTCAATAAAGTACAATAGTATAATAAGCATTAAACATTGATTCTTAGTAGCATGTGGTAAAATAATTAAAGTTCGAATATTTAACAAGTTAAGTAATTTAAATAATCTTACGAGTGATATCGTTTAAAATTTAATACAAACTATATTAAATAATTGGATACGACGATCTAACTATTCTTTCTTAATTAATTAAAGTTAGTAAAAAGTTGATAAATTATTTTAATATATAATCAAGTTATTATTGACAAAATAAGTAACTGTTATTTTTTAAGTGGAATTAAAGTGTGATATTAATTAATATTGTAAATGATAACCTGAATTGTTAGGACTAATAAGATTTCTCTAGTTAAATAATTAATGCATCAAAGAAAATACACTAATATTAGTAATTAAATATATCTTAGTAAGTCAATAATTATTTTATTGTTGGCTAAGGGCGAATCTTGATTTGAATAATTAATTAATTTTAAAAGGGTAAGGCATTAATGTGTTATCATGTTAATAATGTATTTATGCCATGGGTAAAATTTTAGTTAAGTGGATGGAATTAATTATTGTGTTTTATGAAAAGGTTAGTAAATATTTGGTATAGTTATTCGATAGTGGGTTACAATTTAAATTAATTGTTACTAACTTTTGGGTGGTTAAGCTTTAATATGATTATAAATTTATGGATTAATGAATCAATTATTAGTTAATTTTTATCAATTTATTGTCTTTCCTTGGTGTGTGATATTATTTCATGTCGCATTCATGATATTCATCTAGATCTTGTTGAGTAGGATCTAATCTAGTTCTTTTTCCTTAGACTATAGTCCGCTTATGCTACTCGTGCATCAGTTTAGCTATGTTGCGATTTGAGGTATGTATAACTACTTGAAATATTGTATATTTCTTTTTGACAGCCTTGGCCGGCGGAAGTTCAGATTCGACCACCATGTATGAAGTACAATTGAGGTAAAAAAATTGACTTAGTCAGACATGAGGCCATACCTTTAAAATTAATTAAAAGATAAAATGTTTGCCCCCATGCCAAAAGGGTTGACAAGAGACAATAACACAATTCATTATGTACTTGTGATACCGAGAAGATAAGTCAATTACAAATATCGGTAATTACAGGCTATGGGCCACGTCGTGTGTGCAGATACATGAGATTGTAGCTAGATGAGATGGCCATCCCTCCCATCATAATTAAAGTTCGACATAGGATCATAATCACTAAAAGAGTTGATATAGAATATATTAACTTATTTTATATAATTATATGGCTTAATGGGTTTATTACTAATGCAGTTTTGTGACCATAGGTGAATAGCTTCAGACTGATGATTAAGGGTATGGTTGGTGGTTCCCTTACTAATGTAGGTTGGAAGAATTGATGAATAAAATTAAACTTTTTTTTTACATTAATTGAGTTATAATTGTGATTATGAGAAATAATTTAGATGTTGTGAGACTTGCTTTTACCTAGTGAATTTACCTTATGTTATTGTTGTATATTATATTTAATATAACATGATTTATTTTATGGTTAATAAATTTTTAGAAATATTTAAATTTTATGTTTAATCATTTTTGTTGCATTATACCTCAAGTATAATTATTTGTTATGTTATGATACATGTTATTGTATTTTTATTTTTATATCCTATATATTTTTGGGTAACCCGTGATCGGTTAAGGCGGTTCCTTACATAGTAAGCCGATATTGGTGTTACAGGACCGCTAACTTATTGGTAGCTCTAAAATTGAGTGGGCTTGCTTTTCCATTGCACTTCTCAATTTGACTGCCATATATCAGTCATCCACTATAACTACTATCTTCGTTTATCAACGGGGAATGGGTTTAACTATCTCATTCACTCCAAATATGTAAATGACATACATGCCATCATTTCTAATGCTTAAATCCCTATTTCTTTCTTTCAACCATAACGCTTGTTTAGATTTGAAAAATTAAATATCACTCTTTGTGATTATAAGTGGCTATGGTGCATGAGGTGATGATCATCTGACCCGACACTGTTTGTTTTACGATATTGTAATTATTTACAACTTATGTGTTCACGTGAATTTTTTATTACAACCGTCATTATAGAAGGAGAGTCTCTGCCGAATTTTTTCAAAGAAAAATAGTCTCTTTTGTAATTTAGGCTCACGTAGGATGTCTTATTTGTAGAAAACTCAGATTTAAGAATTTGTTACATATATTTGGATATTATCATATTTTCATATGAGCGTTTAAAAGTCAGCATTCAAGTTTTTCATCTTCTGATACTTTGAAGGGTTAGTTTGGTCTTTATTTGGGTTGGTTTTCTATTTTAATAATTCGTGAATTAGCATCCAAAGATTTAATATTTTAATTCGAATCTGAACGTTACACAAGGACGTCCTGCATATGGAAATGTCGCCTGGAAACAATAATCTGTCCATCACATGGAAAATCTCTAAGATGAGATAGAGATGCATGTGCAGAAGAAAACATGGAACATGAGCTGCCTGTAATTGTTATCATCTGGCAGAATTGGCAATGGTCCATCAACTTGTGCATGAAAGTACGCACAGTATTATCGGAAACATGCAGACATATGGTGGAGAAGCAATACCAGTACCAACTTTCTCAACCCATAAATCACGTTTTGTATGTTTGTCAATAACTCAAATTAAGCATACCAGATTTTCATGCTTCACGGCTGGTCCACCGCTCACGCGCAAGTCAAGGTTCCATGCATATGATCAGCTAGTCCAACCAGCAAGAGCTTGAAGATCAATATTTGCAGCCAGTGGTCACATTTTTAATGAAAAAGGCTTTGGGTACCCCATGTTGTAAGTGAAGCTGGTAGGAAGGTTGCTATATATTAACTTCAACGACAAGTATGTCCAAAATAATGATGTAAATGTGTAGAAAATATGCACCAGCTTAATAACTTCTTCTATAATGTTGGATGTATAATATTTAAGTCATTATAATTAGCTCCTCGGCGTCAGCATACATGATCTCATCAGCTGATCGCTTCATCAGCATTTATAGTGGCGTTAGCTAGGATGAGTGTTAAGTTAAATGAAAGATTCAATTTCAGACAGATCAGTAGAAGAAAGTGCCAAAAGAAAGTAGGCGTAATTAGTTCACACGGCTTCAGAACAAGTACACAAACAAAAAAAAAGAGATGAGGTAAGGCCGGCACTAGTTGGCTGCTGGCCCTGATGGAATTCCTGTCAATATTCATGCAACAAATTAATGTATAATAATGTTAGGAAGCTGGGTATGTAATTTCCGAAGTCTTGCGTTGAGACGCATTCTGCATCATGCATGATATCATAAAATTGACCTGCTCTTTCCAAAGGAGGAAGACAATATACCTACAAATATAAAGATAGAGATCAGTAGCGGGAAAAGGACAATAAGATTAACATGAGGTGATTAAAGTTGAGGTGACTGGTGTGAGAAAAACAAGAGCTTGAGTGTCGAGCCTGCGCTATAAATAATAACAATGCTCTAGGCTACACCAATATCTTATTAATTTTCCATTGATGATTACAATCAGAATGACTAATTGTTGACTAAGCTAGATAGGTTCTGACATGGCAATTCGAGCCCAAAGACAAATATGCCATATACAGTTTAATTTTCCCAAACTTAAAAATTATGAATTAATATTTATTTATTTATTTATTTAAGGTTATACCCCTCTTAAAAGTAACAACTTTTTGATGAATATTATCATTCACTCATATCTCCTCACTCTATCTCTCTTCGTATATATATATATATATATA